>PVKP010004658.1:0-78650 GCA_004027715.1 Plecturocebus donacophilus
CTGTAATCCCAGCTACTCGGGAGGCTGAGGCAGGAGAATCGCTTGAACCCAGGAGGTGGAGGTTGCAGAGACCTGAGATCATGAGATTGTGCCACTGCACTCTAGCCTGGTGACAGAGCAAGACTCCATCTCAAAAAGAAAAAAAAACAAAAAAAGAAAAGAAAAGAGTTTCACTGGGTCATAGTTCCTCAGGCTGTACGGGAAGCACTGAGCCATTCGTGTGGCTTCTGAGGAGACCACAGGAAACTTACAATCGTGGTGGAAGGCAAGGGGAAGCCAGCACATCTCACATGCAGGAGCAAGGGGTGAAGGACAACAGTTGGGGAGGCAGGTGCCTCACACTTTTAAACAAGCACATCTTGTGAGAACTCTATGAGAACAGCACCAAAGGGATGGTGCTAAATCGTTCATGAAGGATCTATCCCCATGATCCAACCACCTCCCACCAGGCCCCACCTCCAACACTGGGGATTGCAATTGAACATGAGGTTTGGGTGGGAACACAGATCCAAACTGCATCCCCCATTCGACCCTATTTTAGCTTCTTCACAGTGCACGGCCGTCCTCTACAGGTGTACACTCATTCATTTGTCTATGTTTGCTGTGTGCTTCCTCCTATCCACGAAGGCTCCTTGAAGTCAGGGGCCCCATCTCTTGTGTTTCGAATTGTATTTCCAGTACCTAGAACACTGATGAGTGAATGATCAATAAATATCTCTCTGCTGATTGAAAGAAATCCTTTGCAGAAATGCCTTAATGAAGTCACCTGCCAGCATGAAAGGCCTGGTTCAGATTTGGAACTACTCCCCAGCAGCAAAAATCCTGACTTTTTCTCTCCATGACAGTAGAAAATATCAAGTGTGGAACTGATGGGGAATTGTTCTGCTGTGAATATTGGAAGGATAATGATGGAAAGGAATGAGCAGTTGGTCTGGGCCATGTAAAGAAGGAAGGGAAGAGAAAACTTTTAGAGATGGGAAAAAGGTCAAGGTTGAGAGATTTAAAAACCAGAATTGTGGAGCTTGGAGGGCTGGGCTTTGAAAAATACCCCCAGAGTTTCTAGTTTATCTGGTCTAAAGGATTTGCATTTTTAGAAAAGTGCCGTAGGTAATTCTAACATACAGCCAGGGTTGAAATACCACTCAAAATCAAAGAACAAATGTAGTCAGATGTACCCAGTTAAAGTTCAGCATGCCTGTCAAATAGTCAGCCTTACTTTTTTTCCAGTGACTTATTTTTACCCATACAACATGCTACACTTTAAATCAAAGGACTGTGCCGATATATGTATAAATGCCTATAGGAATTTTGAATGTTATCATTAAATCAAACCACTGCAAATAATGTTGGAGCCTTAACCACAACATGAAGCAAATGGGTTTCAGTTGAATTGTTTGGGTTTGAAAAGGTAGGGGAGAATTTCTCACTTTCAGTTTTTATAGCTTTTTGTTTGTGTGTATATCAGTGTCTAATGTGATAGGGTCTTTAGACATCCATGCTCCGGCACATGCAACACAATAATTCCCTTGAAACATCTTAAAAGTTGGGTTAATACAGAAGGTGGGGGGTTATTTTTCCCTCTCCTGTTTCATATTCTTCCTTAGAAATCAACACCATATTTGTGTTTAAAGAGATGTCCTAGATATTTTTATTCTAAGTGGCAGATCCTATTTACTGAATAAATGCTAAATAGCATTGTCAGACAGTTTAAATTACCTTATACTGTCTTTGCCATTCAAATGTGATAATATACACTTTTAAAAGTATATATTTTAATGAAATGTTATTCATGCACTAAATTTTCTTCTACTGTATAGAAATTAAAGGCAACATTTCTCTGGCCTAGAGCTAAGTTTTTATGACTCCCATGGTATTCTCGTTTTTTTATCTTGATTTTTTAAGATGTTCAAATAAGTGAGTTTTCTTTTTACTTGACACATTTTCACATATGTTGCCTTGATCTTTCACATCTTTTACCCATATGGGAGCCTTCCTAGGAAATAAAGAATCTGTATTTAATTATCTCATGGGGACAATTTAAAGGGAAATCCAGAGCTGCTTCTGTATAGCTCTGCCGTAAGGAGGAGTAAGAAGCAATGGTGAACTTAGAGCATTTGGCTGTTGGTAGAGATTTCTCACAGTTCCCTCTGTGATAGCACCAAACCCACCTGTTCACTTGGGTACATCCCAAGCTCACTGACTCGGACCCTAATTTGCAAATATTCACATTGCAACTAGGTAGCAGTGTTTATCGCAAAGGTTTGCTTAGCAAATTAAAAATTATGGAAAGGTAAAAGACATAGCATTGAAATGGAAATCAACAAACTATGTAACTTTAAACAGCTGAAAAAGTATCAATTTACACTGAATAATTCAAAGCTGATTCTTAAAAATGTAGAGTCACAAAATTTGCATTTTATAGTTGAAACTAGGCTTAGAGAGCTCAAAAGATTCACCCCATGATCATATAGCTGAACAGTGGCAAAACCAAGATTAGTCGACAAGTTCAAATTCCCTGCCATGTGACTCTACCTTCCAAACCCTCTATTAATACTAGGTGCTCAGAACAGTCTTATGCTAGTTCCAGTTCTTTTATTCTTGAATATAATAATATTTCTGGTAAGATACATTCTAGAGTCTACATTTTTTCTCTAAAGCAAACTGGCCTTTCTGTACAATAGTCACAGTAATGAAGTTCTACCCTATTGTGCTACAGTCTAAGACATGGAATTGTTTGTGGTTTTCATATACATTCAGATAAATGAACCTAGAGAAATGAATGGCAGGTTGATGTATTTAGGAAAGCCTTGCCTGATGTCTGTATATTAATCAGAACTTTTCCAGTTGTAAGTGGCTGAAATCTATGTTGTTGCCTCTGATAGCTGGAAAGTAGACTAGGATAGTGTGCAGGTGTATTAGTTTGTTTTCATCAGTAGATAAAGACATACCCGAGATGGAGCAATTTACAAAAGAAAGAGGTTTAACTGGACTTACAGTTCCACATGGCTGGGGAAGTCTCACAATCATGGTGGAAGGCAAGGAGGAGTAAGTCACATCTTACATGGATGGCAACAGGCAAAGAGAGAATGAGGAAGATGCAAAAGCAAAAACCCCTGATAAAACCTTCAAATCTCTTGAGACTTATTCTCTACTATGAGACAGTATGAGGGAAGCTGCCCCCATGATTCAATTATCTCCCTCCCATGATACATGGGAATTATGGGAGTACAATTCAAGATGAGATTTGGGTGAAGACATAGCCATACCATATCAGCAGGATTGAAGGAAGAATTTCAGAAACCAGAATCAGGGACAGGGATTCAACCAGGTACTTATGCCATGTTTGCTTACGTCTGCTTAGCTTTGTTCTGCAGACAGACTTCTACCAATATCTGGGAAGATGGTACTAGTAGCCTGAGCTTTACGTCACACTGTCAATATCACTGTAAACTATGGCTTCCAGATCTATTTCTGAATCTCAGAGAAAGTCTCCAGTTGACTCTGCTTAGGTAATGTGTACCACTGGGTCCAGAGGGAAAGGACACCTTGGCTGGCTAGGGATATTGCAAATTGGGTCAGGGATGGATGCAAAATCAAAAGATGGGGAATAGAAAAGCTTTAGGGACAGACAAAAGCAGCAACTGCCAAAGTCAATTACATATGGAATTTATTGATTTGAGCAGCTAGAAGAACACTTATTTACTCCCTCATCTCTTTTCCATGGACCTGTCTCTTTAAGGGGAGAATGCAAAAATACAAATGCCCAGTGCTCATTCCAAAGCCTCTGAATCAGGATTTCATAAGGCAAAGCCCAGGGGGGCTTAGTATTTAAACAGCACCGCAGGTGACTCTGACACATTCCTAGATAAGAAGTACTGTTTTAAGTAATTATCATTAGGAGTCTATTTTCTGGGATGGATAACATATCAAGCATTCATCAGCCATCAACATCTTATCATGAATTAGTTCAACAGATTAGTCGAATTCACTTAGCAGGATTTTTAAATCATGATATACAGAATGAATACAATTTGATGAAGAAGAAAAGAGGAATTAGAGCTGGCACTAAGTGGGGTCTGGGGTGGGGAGTGGGGGTTGGGATAGCATTGCAGTGGGGGCTCCGTGCAGTTAAGAATAATCTGAACCTCATATTTTACTTTCTGGGCACAGTCTATGATTCCAGCTCTCTGAGTTTCCTCCTTCCTATTTAATAATTTTCCTTCAGTCTCATACTCCTATGTTATGATTCCTCAGTTTGCTCTAATTTTCTGCTGGCCCAAACCCTCTCCCCAAGCTGCTTCAAACACCCTGCAAACTCATTCTCCCAGTGCCTCCACCCTAGCAGACCTCAGCCTAGGTCAGCCCTACAGTTGAACTTCTCCTGTCCTGCTTACTGGCTGCTGTTTCCTTCCTTCCTTTCCTTCTTTTCCTTCCTTCCCCTTCCCTCCCTCCCTTCCCCTCTCTTTCCATCTCTCTCTCCCTCCCCTTCTCTCTCCCTCTCTCCCCTCTCCCTCTCTCCCCCTCTCTCTCCCTCTCTCTCTCTTCCTCTTTCTCCCTATCTCCCTCTCTCTTCCTCTGTCTCCCCCTGACTCTCTTTCCCTTTCTTTTCCTTTCTCTTTTTCTTTCTTTCTTTCTTTCTTTTCTTTCTTTCTTTCTTTCTTTCTTTCTTTCTTTCTTTCTTTCTTTCTTTCTTTCTTTCTTTTTCTTTTCTTTTCTTTTCTTTTCTTTTCTTTTCTTTCCTTTCCTTTTCTTTTCTTTTCTTTTCTTTTCTTTTCTTTTCTTTTCTTTTCTTTCTTTCTTTTTTCTGGCTCTGTCATCCAGGCTGGAGTGCAGTGGTGAGACCTTGGCTTATTGCAACCTCTGCCTCCTGGGTCCACTTGAATGTTCAATGACCATGTCAATATTAACATATCCACAACTGATTATACAATCTTTTCTGCCAAGCCTCTATACCTCTTCTTGTATCCTCAATGCCAGCTAATGGCACCACATCCACTGAGAAGCTCTTATCAGAAAACTTCAAGTTTTCTAATACACGCCTGTTGACATCAATCTCTATATTCAATTGACTACAAAATCTTTACTGATGTCCCCATATACTTACAGTATCTCTAAGCTATTTCTTTCTAACCCTTCACCACCATGTAACTTTTTCAGGGTTTCATCATCCTTTGCTTGGACAACTGCAGTAGCACAGCAATTCAGTCTCCCTACTGCTATAAACGGATCCTCTACTTTTCAGCCAGAGTCACGTATCTAAGAGGTAATTCTAAGTTATCCTTTCTGTTTAACATTTTACAGTGAATTAGCATCACCTACTGAATAAAAAGCTAATTTTTTTTTAAGACGGAGTTTTGCCTTGTTGCCCAGGCTAGAGTGCAGTGGTGCAATCTTGGCTCACTGCAACCTCCACCTTATGGGTTCAAGCAATTCTCCTGCCTCAATCTCCCAAGTAGCTGGGACAACAGGCACATGCCACCATGCCTGGCTAATTTTTGTATTTTTCAGTAGACATGGGGTTTCACCATGTTGGCCAGGCTGTTCTCGAACTCCTGACCTCAGATGATCTGCCCACTCAGCCTCCCAATGTGCTGGGCATGAGCCACCACGCCCAGCCTGAAGAGCCGATGTCTTATAGTGATGTGAAAAATCCCATGTGATCTACCAGCCGCTAACCTCTCCCTGCCCCACATTTTATGCAAATCACCCAGAACTGACTGCAGTTCTCTCCATTCACTGTCCCTTGATCAGGTGATTCTCTCTACTTGGAAGGCCTTTCCCAGCTTTCATTGATGGACAAATCTCTACTCATTCTTTAAGACAGCTCAGAAGTCACCTCTTCCAGGAAAACTTGGTTGGGAGAAATGTCCACTTTTGTATTGTCTCTCCTGATTGACTTTGAGTTTATCAGGAAAAGGGCCACATCTTTAATCTCTGCATTCTTATTCTGTAGCACAGTACCAAGCTCATAAAAAGCATATAATAAATACCTATTGTACTGAGCTGAAGGATATCTTGGGGAGACGATCTCAAAAGGATGAAGAGAGGAAAGAAAAATAGGAAATGAGAAGAGGGCAAAAACTCTCTTTGCTTATTTTACAATTTTGTTTTTAGTAGATAATATATTTGGCAGGTAGAAAGAAGGACACAGAGAGTGTGCATTTGCAGCACTGCAAATGACAGCTATTAGCAGGGACACATACTTTAGAACAACAAAAATTAAGAAAGAGGGCCGGGTGCCTTTGGGAGGCCAAAGCAGGTGGATCATTTCAGGTCAGGAGTTCTAGACCAGACTGGCCAACATAGTGAAAACCCATCTGTACAAAAAATACAAAAATTAGCCGGGCATGGTGGTAAGCACCTGTACTCCTAGGTACTTGGGAGCCTGAGGCAGAAGAATAACTTGAACCCAGCAGGCAGCGGTTGCAGTGAGCCAAGATCGAGCCATGGCACTCTAGCCTGGGCAACAGAGCAACACTCCATCACACACAAAAAAAATAATAATAAAATAAAATAAGAAAGAAAAAATGGGATCTGGAGAAGGAACGTGACAGAGATGGAAAGACTGTTTCAGACAGTCACTTTCTTCAGATCCTCAGCTGTTTCCAGGGCCTTGGGGTACTTGTTTCTGCCCAGTAGCTACTGTAGGAACAAACTCTGCATGAGTTCCAACTGAACTCACGGAGCTGTAACCTGTGAACACTTTGCCTTGTGCCCCTGCCTCATTACCGCTTATCTCACTCTGGGTTTTGCTTGTGATGCTGAGGTCTGAGATGCCATCGACATGCATTCAAGGACCCAAGTCTATGCAAGTCAGAAAGAGGGGTGAGTAACCACCTCATGGGGCAAATCTTTGACAAACCGGATGCAGGGGCTGGCAAATCTAGTTTCACTGCCTACTTCCCACAGTTGGGCTGTCTGAAGATGAAGTTATTCATATGGCCCCTTGAGAGATACTCCTGTGAGACTGAGCAATGAACCCCGCTGAATACCTAGCAGTGGTCTGTTCACTGACACCCTCTGCAAAGGCTCTCTTTCTTTCTCTGCTCACACCCTTTCCCTCACCCTACTTCTCTTCTAATGGACTCCCTGATACAGTACTAACATATACATTTTATTTATTTTATTATTTTTTAAATTCCAGGCTCCATTTCCCGAGGGACTTAGGCTGAGACCATTGGTATCAGGCTCTTGAAAACATACCCTCAGGATGGCATTCTGGAGGCACCTAATTTGAAACCAGTCTAAGCAGATCTAGAAGACATAAATAAGCACATGAACGGGTAGCCCGGTCTACCTTGTCATATACTTCTGAAGTACTGAAACCCGTCCTTGAACTCACAATTATGGTATCATGGTGGCAGTGGTGGTAGTGTTGGTGGTGTTGGGTGATTTAGGATCAACCAAATGACTTGGGACTGGCTTATGCTTCAAAGACAGGTTAGCATGATATACTGGTGCTAGCCAAAATTGCGTACTGCGGCATTTCAGCTCCAGCAGAGCCCCAGAAGACGGTGAGGAAGGACAATGTCCCTACTCCACAGAACTTCCAGCAACCTGCTTACTTGTTCCTGAGAAGTGGCTTGAGATATGGAAATATATTGACCATTAGTAGTGGAAAATGAATTCGTGGTTGGTCAGGGGCTTAGAAGGAAAAAGACTGGAAGATCAGGGACAAGGTGGTTCAAGGAAGACACGTGTGAGTGGGCGCAGAGCATGCAGACTTTTGTGTTTTACGGTCATGCCCACCGAGGAATCGCCATTGAAGGGGCAGTTCTAAAACCCCACGGGGCAGGTGTCTCATTCTGCACCTGTCACTCAGCCTCTGCTTTCGGCAACCCCAGTGCAGACATAGCAGGCTCATGAACAGAGTGGCCATGGCAGCAGGGGTGAAGGTTAAACGTGAGCCCAACAGCATGCGCTCTCTTTCCCCAAGGTTCATCTAGCCTCTGCTGCTCCTGATACGCAGCCTCCAGTGTGGAGACCAAGGCTGAGCCCTCCCCTGGCTCCATTTCCCAGGGTCAACTGAGACCCTAGAGGCAGGTCCCTTAAACCAGACCCCTTCCGTCCCAATGGAGGCAGCAATGTGTCTTTCCCGGAACACAAGCCTTCTCCACATATGGCTCTCCTTGCCTTCCTTGCAGGTCTCCACCGACTTATCTACTCCATATAAAGTCATCTCAGATGCATTTTAAGACAAAGGAAGTACAACAATGGCCGGCAGAGAGCAATGTAACTCCCTCATTATTTCATGTGCCTCATTCACCCAGAACAGCCGGCCTGTGAAGGACTCAGCTAGGGCATAGCCCGGGGAAAACCTCGGCTAGAATGTATGAGTCTGGGATCCACGGGGAGAAAATTAGGTTGGCTCCTGTCGCCATCCATCACCCAATAACCAAATAATGGCATCTGCACTTGCTATCTGTGCAATTTTAGTTTCCAGCAAGTTACAAGTTCTGGTTTCCGGGCTGAGTGTATGAGACACTTCCACAGGAGCACTCGGTGTCTCAGGTCAGAGCGCCAGAGGCCAAGACAGCAGTTTTTGTAAATTGGTATCCTGGTCCTGACTCTCCCGAGGAGCTGGGAGGGCGGCCCAGTGCGCTTGTGTCTGGGATCCAGAATATTTCCTCTGCAGTCTCTTGGTGCTTCTGAGTTGAGTGATGACGATAAAAGGGAAACTGCACCAACTGCAGCCCAACAAAGATGAGACATTCAGTCCTCATGGAGAGAGCTCTGGATCCGCCCTGCAGGTAAGTAATGGGCAAGCCACGGTGCTGGCTGAGCGTGAGCATGAGGGAAATCTCCAGTGGGTAGTGGAGGATGAGCATCAGTCATGACCTCAAGACCAGCTGCAGTTCGGTGTTTCCTCAACCTTTTAACTTAAGGCTTCCTCAGAGACTGAGGTTGGCTGCCTCTTGAAGGGGGCACTCTGTGACTGATTTTTTTTTCTTGAGATGGAGTCTTGCTCTGCCATCAGGCTGTAGTGGCGTGATCTCAGCTCACTGCAACTTCCGCTTCCTGGGTTTAAGAAATTCTCTTGCCTCAGCCTCCCAAGTAGCTAGGACTATAGGTACCCACCACCGCGCTCAGCTAATTTTCATATTTTTAGTAGAGACAGAGTTTCACCATGTTGGCCAGGATGGTCTTGATCTCTTGACCTCATGATCTGCCCGCCTTGGCCTCCCAAAGTGCTGGGATTACAGGCATGAGCCACCACCGGCCTGACGGATTGGTTTTATAGTCCCTCTTACGGCATCTTGTTCTCACAGCAATAAAGCCCAACTGTGGTCGGGAGTCAGTACAACGCAAGGGCACAGGTAAGTGTGGTGGATGGGTCTTCAGGTCCTCTCAGCCTCATCCACCTCCTGGCCAGGGCCCCTTGTTCTGGCCTGGCCCCTGCCGTCAAACTAGCTGTGCTTGGATTCTGGCCACTTTCACCCAGGCACAACTCAACAGAGCCTAATGCCGTCACACCAAACACCTCTCACCTCATGCCCTGGGCCTTCTATTTTTGGAAGAACTGAAGCAAGAGATGCCTTGGGACTGGTTCAATGCCATCCTTGTGCAATTCAGAAGCATGGGACAATTTTTCCACAAAGTGAAAAATGGGACTAGTGGGAAATGGGAGCTGGTAGATAAGGTCTCCTGCCCTGGACACGCTGTCTGAAGTTCACAGTCATTTGTCCGGTTCCTTGGACGTCAGCCCCCACAAGATCAAGCCTCTGGTGACCCTCCACCCCTAAAGGTGGTACTAGGAACCCCGCCCTTGCACTGGCTCTAGCTTCTCACTCTTTTCCTTCCTCTTTTCCCATAATCCTGCTTTCCTGGGAGTGCACTCCCTAATAAGACACTGCACACGAGATTGTGCCTCAGGCTTTGCTTTCTGGGGAGCCTGGCCAAGGCAGAATTCATGTAAGAATGCAGAGATTTGAAGTGGAGAGATTTAACTGCTGCAGAAGATCTAGAAGCAGATGCTTAGCAGACAGCGGAGGTGGGGTACAGAACCTAGAAAGTGGGGGAGACCTCTTTTCATCTTGATTCTGTTACTTCCAGTTGTCAAAGTATTGGCATGATGGTTTACAAGATGATCAAAAAGACATTAGAAGGAATGGGAAAGAAAGATTTGGGGACATGACGGGGTCAAAGAGTGACCCTTTTATGTGTGTTTTATATGTGACATCAACAGCTGCCTTGGAGCTTACTCTTTCAGACACGCTGATCCCAGGCTCATTCCTCTTGGAGAACGTGGCTCTGCCGGTTCTCAGAAGACACTTTGTGCAGCGTGCAGTGCCTCGCTGCTGTCTGATTAGGTTTGCATGAGCGGTTGTGTAGAACTTTGAAGTGCTCCATTAGAATCATATTTGTTTCTACCTCTTACGCATGTGGAAACCAGGTTAGGCAGATAAAAATGGCAAAGGGTGAAGGCACAGTGTGGGATCGGCGCCAGGTTGCCAAATGGAATTTTTGCAGAAAGTATGCTTTTTTTTGGAAAACAATTGCATTCACGGCAGCTTTGATTTGGAACTTTTAAAGGACATACGATTTCCCTTTCAAATATGAATTATTGGAGTTTTATTATCAATGCACACAATAAATTGTATCATAAACAGCCTCATAGAAAAACATGTTAATCTCCCCAAAGTATCCCTACTAGACATCTCCTTTCCTTTTCTTCCTGTTTGAATTTTTGCATGACCCCAGAGTTGCTCTGTTACTAAGAAGAACAAATGGCTGAATGAACACTAAAAGCGTGGAGCACTGCTCGTCTGTGGGTTACCATTTAAAACTCTTTCAGACAGCAGCACAGCGTGAAACACTCACTCACTCCATCTACAATACCATATCCATTAGCACTTTCTCATCCTGGAATTTAAATAGTCCAAAGCTGAGAGAGTCACTAAAGAGAGTAATTAATACAATAGCACAATTCTCCACGGTTCAGGTGATGTGATGAACAGCTTTACCTGTCACAAACAAATACTACAGGAGGCAGGCTCTTCTGGTTTTGCATTTTGAATCCCCCCCCTCCCTCTCCACGTTCTGACGTTCTCTTTCCAGGTGGATGTTGTATTTTTGTCTATTGAAAATACAGGGACCCTCTGTTTCTGCGTTCATGCCTCATTCTGTTTCAAACAGCTCCACTGTTCAAATAACCATGCAATTGCAAAAACAAGCCACAAAAGAGACATGGTTTATATGTTGGTTTCACCTGCCATTTTCCACCTTTCTACATCTTCCTCCTGTCTCATACTCAGAGCAGCTCTGTGGAAGGTACGGACTCTTTAGTAAAGGCTATTTAGTCCCATGACCATTGAGGGTGGGTTTTCCTGACTGGGGCAGCGTTTCCAGGTTGTGTAAGTTGGAGGGCTTCCATCTCATAATCACAGACTTAGGGATCTCAATTTCCAAGTCCATTGTCAAATAAATGTATGTCACAAACCACTTCACAAGGTTCACTACAAAGGATACGTTTGCTCTCACATGCAGTGAGGGGAGGAGGGTGAAAAAGCTTTTGCCTAACATTGAAACTGCTCAAATGACTTCTTTTGCATAAAGGAAAACCAGGCGCTTCATAAATACAAATTGGGCCAGTATTTTGCACTTAGTGATGTCTTTTCACATACATTATCTCATTTATTCTTGCAGCTACTGTCCAAGTTCCAAAAGTCAAACATCATCATGTATGTTTTGTAAAATGAGCAAATTGAAGCTCAGAGAGGCTAAGCAGAGACTGCACGTAGAAATCCTGGATTATAACCTAGGATTGCTAACATGAACTTGTCGTACTAACTAGATGCTGCAGCTCTACAAATGTGGCTGGCTTTTCTCAAATATTTTATAATTTATTTTAGAAACAGAGTCTTGCTCTGTTGCCCAGGCTGAAGTACCTTGGGCAATTTTTAAATATTTTGTAGAGACAGGGTCTTCGTATGCTGCCCAGGCTGGTCTCGAACTCCTGGGCTCAAGCGATCTGCTTGCCTTGGCCTCTCAACATGCTAGGATTACAGGCATGAGCCACCACACCTGGCCCCATTTTTTCCAAATCTTTCTTTGCTGTATCCTTCTGGAACTGTTCGCCATAGAGGGTAAGTGCTTAATGGGTGCGAAACCCACAAGCCTGAGACCTGAGAACTCCCTCCAGATGGTAGGGGTTTTGCTTTCCTAGGGGATTCTGGACCGTTGACTCAGTTCCTGAGTGTCAGTCTGGATTTTATCTACATGTGAAAATCTGGCATAGGTGACTCCCCTTCCAGGGCTCCAGGTGTCTCTATAATCTACACTTTCTTTTTCCCTCTTACACCAAATTCTCAGATGATTTTTCTACTCCAATCTCTGTCTCTACCTCCAAGTCATGTGTCAGATGACTTCCCTCTGGCTTCTTCTAGCACAATTCATAATTAAATCCTGCTACAGCACTGACTTTCCTATTACTCAAGCCCCTGAATACCGCCCTGTCCTCTCCTTACACTTCCCAGAGTGGATATCCATTCTTCCCGCAGCAGTCTCCGCCTACCAAAGTCTCCTGGTTTGCCTTCTACCTCTCTGGTCATTTCTTGTCTTAATTTGGTGTCATCCTTCTCTACTTAACCTTTGATGTTGGAATGCATAAGGGCTCAGTTTTAGGATCTCTTCTCCATCTCTATCCCAATTTTAGAACATCTCATTAGTTCTAATGAATTCATTTGCCATGTATATGCTCAGGATTTTCAAATTCATATTACCAATTAAATACTTTTAGTCTAAGTCAGGACCAATAAGAGTTCATCTACCTATCTGTCTAACTACACACACACACACACACACACACACACACACACACACGATTATTTATTATAAGGAATTGGTTCACGTAATTAGAGAGGCTGAGAAGTCCCAGGATCTGCAGGTGACAAGCTGGAGACCCAGGAGCCCACTGTAAAGGCCTGAAAACCAGTAGCACTAATGGTGTAAGTTCCAGTCTGGAAACCAGCAGGCTCAAGACCCAAGAACCAATGTTTCAGTTTGTGTCTGAAGCTAGGAAAAGACCAATGTCCCAGCTCAGTTGAAGGCAGGAGATTCTCTCTTGCTCTGGGGGAGGTTAGATTTCATGTTGTATTCAGGCCTTCAACTGATTGGATGAGGCCCACCCACATTTGAGAGAGCAACTGCTTTATTCAGTCTACTCATTCAAACATTAGTCTCATTCCAAAACACCGTCACAGGAACACCCAGAAAAATATTTGACCAAATATCTGGGTATCCTGTGGCTTGGTGAAATTGATACATGAAATTAATCCTCATATATTTTTCATGGACTTACACCTCTACCAACCTATTGAACCACGTCTATTTTGAGTTCTCACAGGTCCCTCAGATTTAACCTGTCAAAAACTTACTGTATAATCTTTTTCTTTAAATTTATTACTTCCTCAGGTATTCTTGAAAACTGTAAAATGACACCACAACCCATTCAAATTCTTATGTGAGAACCTGAGAGACACCTTTCACACTCCTCCTACACCCCATCGGATCATCAATTCCAGCCAACATCCATTTTGAGGTATTTGTTGAAGCTGTCGACTTCCTTTAGTTTCTGCTGTTACTTGATTCAAGTCATCGAGATTTCTTTTTTCTTTTGGAATTATGGACCACAATGATCTGTAGACCTCTAATTCCCACGACTCAAATCTATGCTCCATAAAGCGCTGAGTGATCTTTCAAAACACACTGTAGACCATGCTACCACCCAGCTTAAAATTCTTCTGTGACTTCCCATTGCTCTTAAGATAAAGTTCAAAGTCCTTAACGAGCCCTACAAAGCCTTGCATGATGTGACCTTTGCTGACATCATTAGCCTTGTCCATCTCGCTCATTCTGATCCATGCCAGGAGTTTTTTCTCAATTCCTCCTACTCATAGAGCGCTTTCTTTCCTCAACGCTTTTACAAATCCTTTTCTTTCTGCTAGAAACACTGTTGGCCTTTTTCCTCTTTTGCTTGGACGTGTTCTATTCAGCCTCTAGGCTTCAGCGTACATGTCATTTCACTGGGAAATCTTCCGGAGTCCCCTGGTTAGCTGCATGTGTTCTCATCGCATGCTGATCTCCTTCCTCCCCTCTGATGCAACTTTTGCCATATCCATCACCCATTCACTGCTCTGTCATTCTATTTAATGCCCATCTCCCACACAAGATGGTTAACTGTATCTATGTGACTTGCACGCATCTTCTGAGTTAAGTAAACAAATGAGTAATAATTTAGGGGATAAATGAATGAATGCAATGAATGAACTGTCAAGATGGCTAGCTCTTGCTACAACAGAGTCACAGTAGCAGTCTCTTTTCCATGCAGGTGCCAGTCTGGGTCACATGGAGAATTCAAGAGCAACAGGAGAACACTCCTAGAGTCAGATGTTCTCAGGATAAAGAGGGGGCCTGGGTAGCACAGAGAGGTCTAGATGTACCAGACCACAAAAGGTAAGAGTCAAGACAACAGTGGTCAAAATGATTTTAGCCGGGAACAGTGGCTCACATCTGTAATCCCAGCACTTTGGGAGGCTGAGGTGGGTGGATCACCTGAAGTCAGGAGTTTGAGACCAGCCTGGCCAACATGGTGAAACCCTGTCTCTACTAAAAACACAAAATTAACCAGATGTGGTGGCACATGCCCGTAAGAGGCTAAGGCAGGAGAATCGCTTGAACCCAGGAGGTGAAGGTTGCATTGAACCAAGACTGTGTCACTGCACACCAGCCTGGGCCACAAGAGCTGAACTCTGTCTCAAAAAAATAAAAAAATAAAGAAAAGATTTTTAAAACCTGGCTATTTTAGCTACGATTTCTATATAGAAATAGTACCATCTTTTCAAGAATATAATTTGTCTTCTCTGTATGATTTTGCAACAGGCCTACATATTCAATAAATACTTGGAGTCTGGTTCTCTCCTCTCCTGGCAGGGAGAGGAAGATGAGAATTTAGACTTATGAAATGCTGGAAGAATCTTCCACGACAATGATGATTCTCCTATGTGTTGTTAGGGTCACGAAGCCTCAAGCCTGGGGCCCAGAGTGAGCCATGGTTGGCTGCTTAGAAAATGGGCACTGAGCTCCTAGTGAATCCAACCAATACTCACAGATGCCTGCTTTATGTAGGGTAGTTGAGTTAGGCCTGGCACCTCCATCTATGTGTTCCTAATTCACCTTCCTTTCATGCAGTCTTATGCCTTTGGGATTTCTTCAATGAATAATTTGCATGCTACGCTCAGGCCCATGGAATGGAAGGCAAACCGTGTTACAATGCAATCACTGATTTGATATCTCATATCTCTGTGAAGCAAGGATCTGTGCCAATGAAGCTGAACTTCAGCTTTTGGCAAGGTTAAAAAAATTTAGAGGACTCCCTGACAATTAGGAGATAGGGAAGCTCTCCTAGCAGCTTTGTTCAACAGGCAGTTTTAATCAAAAGACAAATGAAGTTAGAAGACACACTGTATTGATCTTAGAGAAACAGAGTGAGGCATATGTCAGGCAAACAAGAAATGTACAGAATAAAGAAAAAAGAAAGGCGTTTGTTTTGGCCTGGGTGGCTTATTTCATTGCATGTTATTAAATGTGCTCAAATCTGTCAATTATGCACTGGATACTACCTATAATTGTTCACAGCCATGCAATGTCTGAACCATATTTTTCCATTAAGGCACCAAGGTCAATGATACAGATAATTAACCAACTGATTTAGTGCATTCATTTTCCCTGAAGTTCTAGGAAGGCTCTCAGTACCCAGCCTTGAGATTCCTACTCCATGTAGACACCAGGTCAGCGTGAGCTCTGTAATGGGACGCCAGCGTGATCCATGGCTGGGGTTCTGCCTAGTAGCATCGTGTGAATACCTAAATGATGATGAATGCTCTCTTTGGACCAGGCAGGGAGATGTTATTACACTGGCCCATATTCCTGACCTCCCAGGGTTTCCCACTAAGGACTGCCAAAGAGTTGCAGTGCTGATAATTCCTTACAGAACACAGAAGGGTGTAAAGCAGACAGGCAAACCTGATGAAAAGAACCCAAGGTGCATTGAAGCTTGATCTATTACAGCACCAGCACCAAGAATAGCTGGACACCTTTCTGTCCTCGCGCTTTGCCCTTCCACAATGGCAGCCAGCAGTCTAGGTGCTATTTCTACCCTCTCCAAGCATTCTTCACTTAGTTACATCTAGTCCTGTATTTCACCTATCAATAAAAAGAATTTGAAATCTTTCAACACAGAGATATTATTTCTGCTTCAGCTTATTTCAGGATGCCACAGTTCACAATGAAAATCTGTGGATTGCTGATAGCTCTGTCAATATCATTCAGCTGTTAACAATATTTTATTTGTGATACCTGTAGACAGAGTGTAGGCCTCCGAACCTAACCACAAACAGAGAGAAAGTCCGGGGTTCAAACAATGTGGTTCTGTAGGGGTCTAGTTTACAAACTTTGCTTCTTCATTACTGAAGGATCCTTTTTTTTTTTTTTTTTTGAGATGGAGTCTTGCTCTGTAGCCCAGGCTGGAGTACAGTGGCACAATCTCGGCTCACCGCAACCTTTGCCTCCTGGGTCCCGGTTCAAGAAATTCTCCTACCTCAGCCCTCCAAGTAGCTGGGATTACAGGCATGAGCCACCATACCCAGCTAATTTTTGTATTTTTTAGTAGAGACAGGTTTTCACCATGTTGTTCAGTCTGGTCTTGAACTCCTGACCTCGTGATCCTCCCCTACACCTCAGCTTCCCAAAGTGCTGGGATTACAGGCGTGAACCACTGCACCTGGCCTATTGAAAGATTCTTTACACATTTTAAACTATATGAAATCTAAACATCTTATAACAAATTCAGCAGGAGGATAACAAGGGCAGGAACTGTATCTTCTTTTTTTCCCCCTCTCTCTTTCTCTCTCTCTACCTTGCTAAAGAAAGGGAAGTTTTTGTCATAACTTTTCATTGTTTTAAATCACAAATGCAGATGCAAACTCTTCAAACTATATATTTAAAGACAAGTAGCTTATCCTTATATTTTTGGGAAAAAGTCTGTAGTTGATTTCATTTGTATCTCTTTTTTCTATTTAGGCTGGTAAGTATCTTTTCACATGTTTCTTAATAGTTTATTTTTTAGTAGTTTGCCTTTTATGCATACATGCATACATACACAGGAGTGTGTGTGTCACTGTTGAAGTCAATGAATTCACAGAAGTAGTCTATTTTATTTGACTGTTTTTTGTTTTCTGAGACTGAATTTCACTCTTGTTGCCCAGGCTGGAGTGCCACAGTGCGATCTCGATTCACTGCAATCTCAGCTCACTGCAACCTCCGCCTCCCGGGTTCAAGTGATTCTCCTGCCGTAGCCTCCCGAGTAGCGGGGACTATAGGCTCATACCACCATGCCCATCTATTTTATTTTTGGTAGAGAAGTGTTCTCACTTTGTTGCCCAGGCTGGTCTTGGGATTCTGGCCTCAAGTGATCTTCCTGTCTCAACCTCCAAAGTACTGAGATTACAGGTGTGAGCCATTGCATCTGGCCCACAGTTTGTTTGTTTGTTTGTTTTTTGAGACAAAGTCTTGCTCTGTCACCCAGGCTGGAGTGCAGTGGCATGGTCATGGGTCACTGCAACCTCTGCCCCCAGGATTCAAGCAATTCTTCTGCCTCAGCCTCCTGAGTAGCGGGGACTACAGGCACATGCCATCACACCAAGCTAATTTTTATATTTTTAGTAGAGACAGGGTTTCATCATATTGATCAAACTGGTCTTGAACTCCTGACCTTGTGATCTGTCCTCCTCAGCCTCCCAAAGTACTGGGATTACAGGCGTGAGCCACCGTGCCCAGCCCCCACCGTTATTTTTTAATGGATATTACCATTTTGTCCAGCAAATAGCAAACATTATTGCTTCTTTAAGTCAAACTGATTTTTAGAGTTTTGATATTCACACTGTTCTAAGACAGTGGTTTCTAGAAAATTACTAATCACAAATGAATGGAATAGATTGGTAGTTCAAGAAAAGAAAAATGAAGGAATCAATAAAAGTATCATTATTATCAAGAGTTATTTAACTAGATACAACTGCATCATTAAAACTCAACATTTCAGAACCTATTCAATGGGAATCTAAGAGGTCCCTGATGTTCAGTGAAAAATTACTCAGCAAATATGAAATAAAATTATATGATATGGCACAGATATTATAAATTAAGATTTAATGTAGTTTTACTTTAGAAAAAGTGAAAATAAAAACGGTAGTTGAAAACCATGAGAGTGCTTTTATTTTCAGTTAAAAAATCCCAACTCTATCCCAAACAGAATATGTATTAGGTTGGTGCAAAAGTAATTGTGGTTTTTATCATTACTTTTAATAATCAGCAAGATAAATTTTCTTAAACACGTTTAAATACAGACAAATTTGAAAGGTCTGCCGCATCAGAATATTAAATGACCCAAAAAGTATAATAGTCATCTACCAAAGGAAACTATATAGAAACTGAAAGAAATAGTATCAGTATTTTTGGCCAGCCACTCTGTTTCTTGTACTATTTCAAGTATGCAGAATACAGAAGAAAATGACTCTTGTTGTTACATGAAATGGATTCTTTCAAATTAACTAATTATTTACATTTTCCTGTAATGATATGTCCATGAAATTATTGTGAAAAATGTAGATTCCTTGAGCAGGTAGCATTTTATATTTAATAAAACCAACATGAGTTAATACTGAACAACTGAGTGATGGTCATTAGGATGGTACACTTTGGCTCTACTCTGGAAAAAAAAAAGATTTTGGGGCAAGATGGAATAAGGGTTGTTTTTGGTTGTGTGTCTGGCATCTATTCTCTCATTTCTTCTTCCCAAGAAAACACCAGTTGTATTAATGTACTGGTTAATTTTCCACTCAGCTAAGGCATCTCGTGAACCTGATCCCACCTGTGGTTGAAGAGTGAACGTGCTAAGATTGAGCACAGGAAGCATCACCTGAGATAACTTGGTATTGGAGGCATGGCCATCACATGCAGGGTCTCTTTAGGGAAGATGTTCCTCACGCTCCCGAGAAGGATTACCAAGATGTTTCTTTCTCTTTTCCCGTTGGACCATTTGTCCTGTGCACCTGTTGTAGAGTGACTGACTGGTGCTGCATCAAAACCAGTCTGAGGAGGAAGCAGCAGATGTAGAAAAAAAGAGCCACGTGGACTGCAGGAAAATGGAGCAGAGCCAGGAGAGGAAGCAACTCTGAAGCCTGTCCCAGCCCTGAATTTTCCTCGTGTTCAGTGAGTAAGTGCCCTTATTGTTGAAGCCAATTTGAGCTGGGTTTTCTGTTACTTGCCACCAAAGCTGCCCAAAACAATATGATTAGAATTTTAATGCACTGTGAAGAAGAGTCAATAGAAAATAAATATGAATATGAGAGAAGAAGAAACTCATCTTCTCACTCTGTCATTCAAGTATCTGGTGTAAAATGATAAGAGGTTATGTCACTGTTAATTACATAGGAATTCTTTGTATCTACTAAGATAGAGATTTTTATGACATTTTGAGATTACAAGCCTGCATTTTACCATCTCTTATTTTCTCTCCCTTTCTTTTTCAAGTTGTGTCCTGGCATTTGTCTTTTGTAAATATAACCTTGGAGTAAATTTAAAGTCACAAATTTGTATCATTTTGGAAGCCAGCGAAGATGGTTTTTGCCCACAGGAAGCAAATGATCTACTTATTGAGGGAAACAAAACACCTAAGTTTTAAAAAGCAGTAATAACTCACATAATTCACAAGGCACGTTCTCACTGTCCATTGATGCCGATGGCTCACGGCTGAGAAATTCATGCAGGTGTTATCATCAGAAGGAGTTATTACCTAGGGCCTGGGTAATTAGGAGAGGCCTTGGATCATTGAGACTTTTCTTGGTCTTCAGAGAACATGTAAAATTCAAATCTATAAAGAGAGCTGAAGCTGGAGCTACAGCGGTCAAGTCATCAGTATTTCTGTTACCATATTACTGGTATTTTAAGTTTGGCAAAATGGTTGAAGTCTAATCAAAGAGAGTTAAAGAATCTAGACTTAAAATGTGAATAACAAAAATAGACCAGGGGCTAAACACTCTTAAATCATCAAATTCTAAGGCAGCAGAGTTCACTTTGAAGCCATTTCTTCCTGATCATGCTTCCTTGTATTCATCATTTGAAGCTGTCTGGTGTCTGCTCTAGTTTCTTAAAGAACATGAACAAGAGTGCTTCTGTTTGGTCAGCATGGTGGCTCATGCCTGGAATCCCAGCACTTTGGGAGGCCCAGGCAGGATGACTGCTTGAGTCCAGGACTTTGAGACCATCCTTGGAAACTTGGCAAAACCCCATTTCTACTAAAATTTTAAAAAAGAAAAATTGGCCAGGCATTGTGGCACATGATTATGGTCCCAGGTACTTGGGAGGCTGAGGTGGGAGGATCACTTAAGCCTAAGAATTGGAGGCTGCAGTGAGCTGTGATTGTGCCACCGTACTCCAGCCTTGGTGACAGACCAAGAAGACCCTGTCTCACAAAAAAAAAAAGTGTGCTTTGCTTCATCATTTACGTGGTTAATTTCAAATGCTTTTCTAGTCAAAGACTAACAGAAAAAAACCCACCTCAGCATGGACAAATCTCCAAACAACCTCTATTTATATTTACTTTTAATAAGAGCTATAAAACATGTCTCAACAAGCAGCAACCTAATTTGCATCAATGCATTTGATCTGTTGAACATCCATTCATAATAAACTCTCACCTATAAATACATATTGAAAATACAAATTAAGCATCCACATTAAGCAATGTGGCCTGTTTTCTAGATGTCATGGATTTTGCTCTGGAATTATCTGTATAACCTCAGGAAGTGGCCATGTTCTTTGTATAGTTCAATGCACAGACTTTAGTTTTAATCGGAAAAGCCAGGCACATGTGACCAAATCCCTAAGGTAGAAAAATTATGGAGAATTTTACTGTTTCAAAAGTTAACTGCTCATCTTATAAATTTTCTCAAAGGATTTGTGATTTTCTTTATATATGAAAGAGAAATGCTATTCTAGTTAAGTTGTCCAAGAGTAAAAGCTATATAATCAATCGACTAACATGGTAGTGTGTTTCCCAGTCCTTGGATAAATTTCTCATCTGGGAGTGGGTTCACTTTTCATGACACCATTCATATCCATAATGATACCAGTGAGTAAGAGAAGAGAATGTTCTTCTCCTTTTAAGTGGATAGGATTAGAAGTGATGGTGGAATGCATTGCAACTTAGAGATAAATATATATACACACACACACACACACACATACACTTTTTGTGAATCACTCTGTTGCCGAGTTACACACACACACACACACACACACACACAAAAATAGATAAAATCCCATAGGCACTCTTAATCTTTACACACACACACACATACACACACACATACAGCTTTGGAAATTGGAATTCATTTTTAGATTGCAATTTTTTAAAGATACACATGCACCAAAATACACACAAACTAAAACAAACATTTCACTAAGCAATACTTAGCTTTTTAATATTAGATGCACTCAGAGAATTATTTATTCTACGTCTTTCATTTAAGTTTAAAAAGGGAAGTTGCAAACCACAATGTTGATTTTACAATTCACCGAGGGGTCACATGAGTTGGAAAATACTGTCTTTAAGTAGATTATGTGATGTTTGAGAACAACTGTAATGTATGTAAACATGTGCAATATTGGTTTGTGAATATTTGAATTAGGATTCTCCTGAACCAGGGATTAGCAATGGAATAATTCTGAGACTCAGAATTCCACTTTTAATGTCTATTTTTTTTTTGACTACCAGTACTTTGCTCCCATGGGTAATACCAGTAAATTATTTTGCCCAAATTCTTTTAGATCTCTGGAATATCTTGAAATACAACAAAACGTCATGCCCTGCCATGTGACAGTGCTCTGTTCATACTTCTAGAACCAGCTTTATCTAAAAGCCACAGCTATCTACTTGCTCCTAGTGACATCTGAATGATAAGGAGGGCTCTACAATGTGATGGGTACATTAGCCATGGTTAACCTCCAGGTCATGTCCACGAGCCAGATCCCAGGACTGACTGTCTCCTGGGAGGAGTACAAGCCGAATGGAACCAGCATTTGGCCCAGGCCCTGTTGTGAATGTTGAGAAATAACCTTTATCTGTGGCCTCTTACATGTTTTCAGTTAGAACACCATCAGATTAGGTTAAACCTCCCCTTTGTCAATCAGTGACCGAAGCAGGTAATAATTTGTTGTTACCAACACATCTTTTCTCAGTAAGAATATTTGATTTCATGGGTCTATTATATCTGTGGATTTATTTGAAACTTTAATCAAAGAGCCAGGTCAAGAGAGCTATGTAACACGAGAATCTGTTAGTACTAGAAACCACACTTGATTGTTTAATTTGTTAATTAAAAAAACTTCCATTCACAAATTGGAAATAGCATGTATTTCACAAACACACTTAATTTAACTACTAATTAAATCGTAATACTAATCTTATTTCTTTTCCAACGCAGTATGAGATTTGTGCTGAGCCAACTCTACCATCAACTTAATCTTCTGTGACCAGGAGGTAACAACGAACAAAGTTTAGTCTTGAAATTTACAGCCATGGAAGGGAGGTAACTTGACTGGTCAATATTGAGAATGGATGCAATGCCTGCTTCATCAGCATGAAATTCTACTTAAAGGAATTAGGTGAAAAAAGGCAAAAACACCATCTGGGTAAAATTAATGGAGTTACAACATGGCTGGCATATGTAATGACGATCTTTGGTCATCTATTTTGCCCACTAAGGTAATTTTTATATCTTCTCTTTGCTTTTAAGCATTCTCAGAATGTTTTAAAATGAACCCTAAGGAGTGATCATTCTGTGCCTGTCAGATGTAAACTTGATTCTTTGTCAGAGTTGAAATTATCTCTGAATGGGAACTATGTTCTTTTACTGTCCAAGACCTTTATGTCTCTACCTCCAGACTAAAGTCAGCTGACCCTTTTGGAAAGCAAACTTCTTCCTGGAACATGGTGAGTTCTCTCTCCATTTGGCATAACTGCTTGTAGGGCAGTGACACTTACTTTTTACAGAAGGACAGACAAAGAGGTACCAGAAAATCGGATTCATAAATGCACCCCCAAACCAAGATCACAGAAAGATTTTGCTCCCACAGGCTCAACACTCCAATATTTCTCAGAAAAGGAGCTATTGTTAGCACAATGTGATCTTCTTAAGCCTGCTAGATTCTAAAAAGAGCACAAGGAATATTCAGGGATTTCTAGACATCGCTGAAACATGTTCGAAATCCTGAAACAATTATTTTGCGAAGGAATGTTTGTTATTTCTGTAGGTCTTTATATTGGCTTTAACAAAGGGATTTGGATTTCATAGATGCTAGTGTCTAAGTTGGAATAAGAATGGAATGGATTTAGTGACTCCAGGGACCTCAATCTGCACCCATGGCAACTGAATTTCAGCAGGGTCTTACCACTTGAGTTTCAAGGACGCCTTTGCCAGCTGGGATTTAATTAATGAGAAATCAACAGACAGGTGACAACCCTTCTATTCTTCCACCTTATCACTAGGGCTAGAATTAGTGACAAAAGTTTCAATTAAACTTTAACTTTTTCTTTCGTAATTAACTTTAAAATGGAACACACATATGCACACATATGTATTTGCATGAATAAATGTTAGATTTTTTCAATTCCTTGTTTTACATCAGAACATTTAACAGAGAAATGGACAGTATTTAATCCAAATGAATCCAGTGTGAATTTAACATTTTCCAGTTGTCTTTTTAAAATGTTAAAGTACTTAAAAGAGTGCCTGACCCATGTCAGTACCCACTAAATGTTACTTAACCATAACAATTTCACTTCTTTCATCTGCCTTCCCTGGTTGAGAATCTTTCTCTGATTTTTCGCATTTTCCCAAGTGCCCTAGCCAAATCTACACTGGCCATCAACAATAGTAGTACTGATCCTTTCCGTGATAGAGAATGAGTGATGCTACTTTTCATAGATCCATTCTATGCATTTTACTTGAGGGTAGGGGTCCTATCTACTTGTTCCTCTTATTTCCCCAAGGTTCTTACCAGGGTGTCCTTTTCTCTTTACTAATTATCACTAGCCTCAATTTACAATAGTCAGACTGGTTCATTATAAAACATTCTGAAAATGCTTAAAAGAGAAAATATGAAAATTACCTTAAATCATATCATTTATTGATAATGATCATTAACATTTTTACTAATTTGCTTCCAGTCTTTTTGTCTTTACATACACTACTTGCAATCTTTAATTAAAGCTGGGATCATACTATAAATGCATCCTAGTAGACTTCTTTTCATGCATAAATTTAAAATAGTATCTTATGCCATCAAATCTTTAAAAAGTATAATTTGTAATGGGTGCTTCACATCCCATTCTATGGCTCTATAATATTCACCCTTCCTCCTGTGTGGGACATTCAGATTGTATGCTATAATTAGTATATAATATTCACCCTTCTAATGATACTATTTGCTCATTGATGCTTAGTAAACATTGTTAGCTGATTTCTGTCACTCAGGTACTATTTAATCCACAATTTATTTTATTTTTATTTTTTTGAGACAGAGTTTTACTCTTGTTACCCAGGCTGGAGTGCAATGGCACAATCTTGGCTCACCATAAACTCTGCCTCCTGGGTTCAAGCGATTCTCCGGTCTTAGCCTCCCAACTAGCTGGGACTACAGGCATGGGCCACCACACCTGGCTAATTTTGTATTTTTAGTAGAGACGGAGTTTTGTCATGTTGGTCAGGCTGGTCTCAAACTCCTGAGCTCAGGTGATCCACCTGCCTCGGCCTCCCAAAGTGCTGGGATTACAGGTATGAGCCACTGCACCTGGCCTTAATCCACAATTATGATGGATAGCACATAAAGCGGTAATTTAGATCTCTAGGCACACTTAGTACCTCTCAGGCTGTTCCCCATGCCATGGCCTATTGTAGAGGGCGTAGAAGGTGATATGCCTGCCATGATGAAGCCTGCACTCAAAGCAGCTCTAAGTTGATTTCATATCCAGCCCAAATGTCCTGTAGATCCAGAACCACGAGTCTTCTATAACAGTACAACAATATGTGACACACAGTAGACGTTAAATAAACATTTCTGCATGAATAGTACAAGTATCTGTATAATATTTCACTCTGTTGTCTTGTAAGCATTTCAAACTCAACACCTCCATACAGTCAACTCTTAATTCCTGCTATGAATCTCCCATAAAACAAAAATATTGCCTGGCTCTCTCCCTTCTCCCCATCTCAATCAACAACAGAATTTATAGTCATTTGGCAAACTGGAAAGCTGAATCATCTTTGACATTCTCATCTTCCTCACCTAACACAGCACACCCTGTTGCTTCCTTTACAGACTCTGCTTCCAATTCACCCAAGTCTGTTTATCTCCACAACCGCCACCTGATCCAATTCACCACCCGCTCATTGTCAGTCCTTTTTCCTGGCCTCCTCTGTCCTGCCATTGACCTCTTCCAGAGAGAATTCTTGAATATACACATGGGCTTCTGCCACTCCTCTCGTGAAAGCAATGTAATCTGCATTTACCACTTTTAAATTTTATTTTAAAGACGAATAATATTTGTGCATATTTTTGGGGTACACATGACATTTTGTTACACACATAGACTGTGCAGTGATCAGGGTATTTAAGGTATCCATTGCCTCAGTATTTATCAATTCTATGTGTTGGGAACATTTCAAGTCTTCTCTTTTAGCTGTTTTGAAATATACAACACGTTGTTAATTATAGTCACCCTACTTTGCTATTGAACATTGGAACTTACTTCTTCTATTTTACTGTATATTCATACCCATTAACCAGCCTCTGTTTATTTGCCCACCCTATACAGCCGGCCTTCCCAGGCTCTGGTATCATTCTACAGTCTTCCTCCATGAGACCATTTTAGGATCCCACCTATGAGTGAGAACATGCAGGATCTGTCTTTCGGTGCATTTGGCACTTCTAATAAAATACAAACCCAGACTCTTTAGCATGGCTTATAATGCACTCCCTGATTGTCCCCTGCCACTCGCCCTGTTTTACAACCTGTGATTATGCCAGTATTTTCCATTCTCAGAGCATCCTCTGAGGCTGTCCTTTTTAGCTCTATATTCCTGATGATCCTCCTTTTCCCTCAGCTGCTCTTCTGAACTGGAATCTTTCTCACACTCCATGTCCAAGTACCTGGCTCCATCTGTCAGCCTCCAGACACCATCTAGCAACGTGCCCCTCCTCTTCCTTCATTGCAGTTGCCACAAATTGCAAGTGCATTTCTTTATTGGCTTATTATTTGTCTCCTTCACTTACTGAAAACTCCAAGAAAGTAAAAGCCATCCTACCTGTTTAGTTTTTTGTGTGTTTTACACACAGTGTCTAGGACAATGCTTGGCACACAAAAAACCCTGGAGGAATATTTATTAGAAAAAGTCCTTAGATTCAATCACCCCAGGGTGGGTAGGGATTATTTTTTTGGAACAACCTCCATTTCCAGCTCCACCAGCTTGCAGACTTTTAAAGGATGGACCTCTTACCTAGACAATGCCAGGCTCAATTTTAGTATTTTTCTAAACTCCCTAGGAGAATCCTATCCTTGAAAAAATCTTGATGGCTGTTTAATAAATTCAACAAATATTTCCTAAGGACTTACTTCAAGAAAGCCAGAGCCTACATAGGTGTTTTACTCAGATACCATCCAGCTCTCAGTTAGAAATTACGGTAACAATGTATATCTCCACACTTCTCTAACACACGGTGATAACAGGCAGTAAAGGTGATGCTTTGGAAAAACTGTTAAGGCATATGACTCTACTGATGTGATATTAGGTTGGTGCAAAATCAATCTCAATAGTTATCTATTTGTGGTACATTCCAGATATTTAAATTACTAATTTAATAATTTAAAAATACAATGATTTTATCATATTAATACTAAGAATAGAAACTCTAAAATCAATACCATTGAAATCTCCAATTTTAGGTCTATGAAACTAGTAACAGGTTTCCAAAAAATCAAGAAACTGCTTCACAATGATTGCTGGTTTCTGTTCAGTCTTAAGCAGAGAGAGGCCAGAGGGATAATGAGAATTCTTTTACAACATGTGTTAGAACTCAGTTTTCAGGCTTGGCCTCCTTCAGAAGTTAAGGTTTAAATGATTTCCTTAAAATTCTAAAAATCTTGAATTCGAACTCTCTATAAAATGGCTAATCAATCTGACATCCAGGTCTCTTTTTCGTGCAAGCTTATTTGACATAGCATCTCTCCAAAAGGCTGACGGCACTAATCAAATTCTTACATTCTCTGTAAGCAACCAGGATGACTATAACAAATTTTGGAAATGAATGCATAATTGAATATTAAATATATAACTTTTAATGTCTGTATCAATATTGTCTATGTTGTCTGTTATCCTAGTTTTTTGCAGATTTTACTTGTTGCCCGTAAAGAACAGACTATTCCATTTCATAATAACGAATCCTGCTACAAGATCTAAAAGCAGAATGCAGTGAAAGAAAGCTGTGAAAAGCAGTGGCAGCTGATCTGTGTTAGATGAATGGGTAAGATTCAGGGGACTGGAGGATTCATGCCCTGGACTGGCCATCTAATTAAAATGAGAAATGGCACAGGCAGAAGCTAAGCAGCTTGAGACATTAATAATCAGCAAAAATGCAAAATGAAGACACTTAGTGTTCATATCCATCCATATGCCATCAAAACCAAATAAAAGTCAGGAAATAATACCAATATGAGGCAGGTAACATCAAAAGCGTTTTGCCTGCACATCGCACAAAGCAGATGGGAAGACCAGATTATCATCCCTGCTCAAGTGCAGAGGTACTGAGAAGTTCCCAACAGTGATGCGACTTACCCAAAGATACCTACATTAAGGTTAAAGATAGGGAGGCCTGATGGTCAGCTGGTTCCATGGTCATTTTAGAGGGGTCACCCTCCATTAAGCAGAGACCGGCAGGAAAAAATCCATCACTAGTGAGGCAGCATGAAGATAGGTGGTCTTTGTAGGGATGGTTATACCCAATGGAAGGAAATGGAACTGGTTTAAAATTACACTAACTCTTGGCAAGCAGGCCAGTTAGGAGGAGGTTAAACACAACACACAACTCGAAGCCCCAGGAGGAGACAGCCTGCTCTGCCGGGAAGGATCTGCCAAGCTCTCGACTTCAAAGAGAGCTCACCAGGGGTGCGGAAGAAGAGAAGAATTTGGATGAATATGTGAAAATGTTTACATGAATCTAGGAGGAGAGACTGAACAAATTCACATGGACTAGAAAATTGCCTTGAAAACTATAAAAGGAGATAGGAGTAATGAAAGGAAACTAATTCAGTAAGAAATCAAGGTGATGAAGCAACAGCTGTGGCCAATAAATGTTATTTTGCACGAGGTCTGACCCCAGTTCTGTAACTTTTCTGCTTGCTTGCTGAGTGATGGAAGAAGCGGAAAATCACAAGTAGGCCACGTCCATAAAACAGGCCTTGTTGCAAATGTCTCTTCAGTTTTTATCATAGTTTTTTTTTTTTTTCTGTGGCTTTACATGGCATGGTTTTGATGGATTTGACGACAGCCACTTTCTGCCTATCTTTCATGGAAGAAACGTTTCCCACAGGAATAAACTCAAACTCATGCCTCCCAGTCAGGGTTTCTGAGCCTTAAAGCTCTGGTTATATACTGAAAGGCTGAATATGAGTGTGCTGTGCTGAGAACTCCGTATATAAACCCAACCAATAGGAAAGATTGGTAAAATGAAGAGTTGGTAATTGGCTTCCATTTTTGGTATAGAGGGGATTCGGGTAGAAAAAGCTCTCTCTTCCTCCTAGAGAGCTTCTTTCTGACTTGCAGATTTTGATACTGTAGTTAGAGTATGAGGGTAAAACAAAATTAATGATAACTATTGACCAATTAAATGTCAGGCTAGAAGGGGCTCGACTCAGTACATATTCAATGGATAGGTGCTTGCTGAAAAAAAGGTAGCAGAATCATTTTCGTTAGTATAATAGTCACATATATAAATGCATATTTAAGACCAAAAAAACCCAATGTACTCTAATTGCTTTGAATTTTGGGATTTGACATAGAGGGCAGGACATGCTAGGCTGGATGGGATGAGGCTAGACATGGTTGGTATGGCACAGAAACCATCACTGGAGCCTATCCTTACTTGGGAATAATTAGATGCCACAGGAAATTGCTTATAAAAGCACTCTTTAAACACTTTGGAAATGTACTAAATACAAATAAGTACTAAATTACATGTACCATTACTGCTAATTTATGACCTAAAGATTTCTTCTTGCTTCTTGCAAATGTGAATAATTACACCTAATATCTCCAGGCACTGAAATTATATGCATTTGAATGATTTAGGATGCGAAATAACACTGGTATTTTTTTAAACCCAGAGAGGAGAAATTTGTGTGTACAAGAGTGTGACTTCTACTGTTATTCCCAACATATAGGTGGTGGGGTGAGCTGATAATATTTGCACTCGCATATATGTGCTTGAGATTTATAAAGCAAAATTTATGGGCAAAATTCTAAAGAGGATGAGGATACTTGCATAGTCCCAAATCCAAAGTTGCTCAAAGTTGCTTCTTTGAGCAATTTGGATTACTGTCACTGTTTTCGATCTTTGTAAAACAATCTTACCTGAGTTTTTGGAGGAAAAACTCCACTTAAAAACAATTCAATATTTAAAAAAATCTGGGTAGAACACAATTAACATAAAGAGGAAAAAGAAGTTACTAAGAAAATTTTACTTCTATATTTCATATCATGAAGTTATCGAAGATGAGCATAGCTGCTGGACTCAAGTGGCATCCATGAATCATTTTACTTGTATCAGTATGTGTTTCCAGAAGTCTGTCTTTGGCTTTTGGATTTCCATTTTGTTTAGAAACATTTGCCTAAAGTAGTGTCTTTAAGAGTTCACATGGTCTGTATGGTATCCTCTAAAGGTAATCATCCTTGTTGTGTGATATTCTAATCATTTCCATGGCAACCACTTATGGATGAAGATGCCACAAAGAGGATTATGACATTGGGTGTAGCATAAACAACAAAAATGAAACATCACTAAGACCAAGATACTGCCTGTGCATTAAATAAATGAGTGGGAAATAGACAAAATGGAACATTGTGTTTTCAAATTAAAACGTTCTTGAACTCATAAGTTGCCCATCAGTGAGGGAATCCTCAAATGTGAGTCTGGACAGATGGTATCTCTCAACGGGGTGATAATGGCCCAACTACCTGCAGTCATTTAGAGATTAGAGCTATTCTTGGTTTCTCAAGGGCAATCCAATCCTTTATCTAACTGCATAGCATGAAACACTTCTCAGAAAACTGTATTATTGTGTGTATCTGTAACTTGTCATTTCTGCTTCTTGCCAAAACTGCTACGATGTCTTTCAGTCTGAAGAAACTTGCTTTGCCTCTAAAGACCACCTGTCATTCCAATAGAGACCACCAGCTCTGTTTCACATGCTAAATCATAGTGAGCATCCATGGATGATTTCCAAAATCAGATGGACTTTCTTTCGGATAAAAATGAACACACACTATGAGATCAGAGGAATATCTGCAGTGGGAAAATTACTTTAGTACAACGAAGTAAACTCTGTGAGATCTAAGATCATTTTCTCCATCATTTACCCACAAATGGGAACAGCCTTAGGCACATAGTAGGTGCTCAAAAAGTGTCTGTTAAGTCAATGAATAAATGAAGGTAGCAATAAGATACCAAGAAAGCAAAGGCAGAAATGCCTATATGTAACTTTCAAAATGTTTCTCCATAAAGTTGAGAATCCAACCTCAGTGCAAAGAACGTAACATGAATTTCTCCTTCTCATGAAGATGCCACTTTCTTCTTTTGCTAACAGAGATCATAAATCCTCCCTCATGCACATTTCCAATGAGGTACAAGGTCCTGGCTAGGGTGGAGAAAATTGTCCTGATTGTTGAAAGGTGAGGCTAGCCAGCCGGGCAGAGACCAAGTCATGCTGTAAGCCACAGGAAGCACTGTCCTTATCTTTAACAATTTCAAGTTGAAAACTTTTATCACCTTCTAATTTGATTTATTCCAAGTTGATTTCATCTGAGCCGAAGAGTCAAAATGTTTCTTTTTTTTTTGAGACAGAGTTTTGCTCTGTTGCTCAGGCTGGATGTATGTAGAAGATGAAATAGAAGTTTCTCTTCAGAGTTTCTTTGGCTGTCCCAGATATTCGCCCTGACATGTCTGGACGAGCCCAGGTGAGTGTTACATCATAGTTTCCTCCTTTACCCTTATTAGGAAGTACTTTTGTCTTTCTCAGCATTCCACAAGTTACTTCCTCTCTTCTTTGTTCTTTCTTGCCTTTACCTATTTAGTAAAGGCAAGAAATTTTAAGTTGCTAGCCACTTGAGTAAAGCTTAGAATGTGAGGTCCTGTTTTGGCCAGTGGAAACTGGACACAGCAGTAAGGTGGCTGCATCAAGTAATAAATGCTCCTGTTCCCTTTGTTCGGATATCCTCTCATGGCAAGATTGCTAGCGAGTGGCACCCTTTCTGCACGGAGTAAAACTGGCCTTGCTGAATGATCCACAATTTCAGTGTTAATTCTCTGAGGCGCCAAGAACCTGTTTCTAACATTGGAGTCTGTGGGGCTATCTTGGCTCACTGCAACCTTCGTCTCCCAGGCTCGAGTGGTCCTCTCTCCTTGGCCTCCTAAGCATCTGGGACCACCAGCATGCACCATTATGCCTGGCTACTTTTTGTATTTTTTGTAAAGATGAGGTTTTACCATGTTGCTGAGGCTGTTCTTGAACCACTGAGCTCAGGCAGTCTGCCCACCCCAGGTTTCTGAAATGCTGCTATTATAGGCAAGAACCCAGCACTCACCCAAAAGAGCCTTATAAGGAGATGGTAGAGAAAGAAGTGTGTGGATAAATTTGACTATACAGTAAGTCTTCATTTAATGTTGTTGATAGGTTCTTGGAAACTATGATTTTATATGAAACATTCTATAACAAAACCAAATTTTTTTTCTCATTAACATTATAATGAAATGACATTGAATGAAACAAAGTTATCTGAGGACTTGACATTTCACTTAAAGTTGCAGATCCCAAGAACCTATCAATTACCTTAAATGAGGAAATTGTTCGGGCAAAGGCAAGAATAATTTCAGCAATAAAATAAATAATGGTAGTATTAGACAATATATAGAACAGCATGAGTTCATACTGTTATGAATGCATTGAAAAGGGAGAAGGAACATCTCTTACTTAAGAATTTCAATTAATAACTATAGAAAGAATGACATAGAAAACTCATCATTAGACAAACAACATAGTAACAACTGTTGTGGACAAGAACCACCAAATGGATGCTAAAATTAGAGGGAAATATTCTAAAGAGCAATGAGGATACTCACATAGTCTCAAACTATCTTCCCTATGACAAGTAATTTCAAGAGAAAAATAGTAATTTTATAAGTGGAGATACTGAGTGAACAAGACCTTAGTCAAATGACCAAAGTTAACCTGACCAATAATAAGGCATATTGGCCTCTGTGAACACTGATTTGAAGCACTGAGAAGTCAACACCGTTTCTATGCTATTCTTGCCAAAGCACATCACTTTTTTCTAATCAGGAGAGCACATTAGACAAACTCTAAATAAGAGTCACACTACAAAACAACTGATGAGTATTCTTCAAAAATGTCAAGCTCTTTTTTTACATATTTCATTTTATTGTGTATTTTTAAGGTATACAACATGATGTTTTGATATACATATGTACAATGAAATGTTCCTACAGGTAAACAAATGAATGTATACATTATTTTTCATAGCTAATTTTTTTTAGTGGTAAATCTACTTTCTTAGCAAATTATTGGTATGAAATACAGTATTATTAACTATAGCCCTCATGCTGTGTATTAGGTCTCTAGAATTATTAATTCTATCTTACTGTAAGTTTATACCCAGTGACCAGTATCTCTTCATTTCCTAACTTCTCTGCCTCTGGTCATCAGTGCTCTACTCTTTGCTGCTATGTAATCAACCTAAAAAAATCCTGCATATTTAAGTGAGATCATGCAGTTTTTTCTTTCCATGGTTTATTTAACTTAGCATAATGTCTTCCAGTTTCATCTATGTCATCACAAATGGCAGTATCTCTTTTTAAAGGCTGATTAATATTCCATTGTGTGTGTATGATATATACATACATATATTCCTGTATCCTATTTATTCAACAATGGGCCTCTAGGTTGTATCCACATCTTGACTATTGTAACTAATGTAACACACAATGAACATGGGCGTACATGTATCTCTGCAAGGTGCTGACTTCATTTTTGGGGTGGGGTGAGGTGAAGGATATACCCAGAAGTGGTACTGCTGGATTATATGGTAGTTTTATTTTCAATTTTTTGAGGAACTTCCATACCATTTTCCATGACAGCTATACCAATTTGTACTTTTACCAACTGTGTACAAGGGTTCTCTTTATCTACACCCCCTGGTCAACACTTGTTATCTCTTTTCTTTTTGAGTGAGGGATAAGTCTGTTCAATAAGTCTGTTGGGAAAACTGGATACACATGCAAAAGAATGAAACTGGACCTTTACCTTATACCATATGCAAAAATCAATTGAAAATAAATTAAAGACCTAACGATAAGACTGAAAACTGTAGAACTACTAGAAGAAAACACAGGGGAAAAGCTCCTTGATATTGGCCTTGGCGATGATTTTTTCGATATCACCCCAAAAGCACAGGCAAGAAAAGCAAATATAAACAAATGGTACTACATTAAACTAAAAAGACTTCTGCATAGCAAAGTAAACAACCAACACAATGAAAAGACAGCCTGTGGGTTCAGAGAAAACATTCGCAAACCATATATATGATGAGGGCTCAATATCCAAAATATATCAGGAACTCACACAGCTAAACAGCAAACAAACAATAAATAGAAAGTAACAAACATAATCTGATTAAAAAGGGGGCAAAGGACCTAAATAGACATACTTCCATAGAAGACATAAAAATGACCAATTGTCTATGAGAAGGTGCTCAACATTGCTAATTGTCACGGAAATGTAAATGAAAACCACAATCAGATACCACCTCACAACTGTTAGGGAGGCTATGATTGAAATTGTCAAGTTCTTAAAAGACAAGGAAAGGCTAAGGAACTGTTACAAAAACTGGGGGAAACTAAGGAGATGTAAGAGCTAAACACAGTGTGGGATCCTGAGTTGCTCTCTGGAAGAGAGCAATAGTGGAAAAACTGGTGAAATAGGAATATGTTCTGTAGTTTGGATAATAGTATTCTATCAATGTTAATTTTCCAGATCTGATCATTTCGCTATGATTATGTAAGATATTTAATACAATGGGAAGCTGGATGATAGGTATATGGGAACTCTACCATTTTTTGCAACTTCCTGTAAGTCTAAAATTATTGCAAAATTAAAATGCCAAAAGATGGTATATATGCTGCAGTAATACCTGTTGCAATTCCCATGTTTCCGACTGATCATTGATTAGCATTCATAAACATTTGTAAGATTTCAATAAAACATCAAACAAAAACAAATTACACAAATTTTATTATATAATCATTGTCAAACATTATAAAAATAAGCATAAAACCTTATAATCTCACTGTTAGTTTGTTAATATACATTTATCCTCAGTTTTCTAGCCATATATATGCATCTATTCATATATAATATGAATATATATAAACATATATCATTTTTGTTATCATCAGATTCTATTTGGTGATCTGTTTTTTTCATTTAAAAATAAGTTGGTAACATGTTTTGTATAAATTAATATACACCTATAGCCTTGTTTCTGTGCTTTTAAATAGACTTTTATTTTTAGAAGAGTTGCAGATTTACAGAAAAGTTGATAGGAGAGTACATAGAATTCCCATATAACCCATGCCCAGTCTCTTCTACTATTAAAATCTTACATTAGTATGGTACATTTGTTACAATTAGTGAATAAATGTTGATATATTATGATTAACTAAAGTCCACAGTTTGTTCAGATTTCCTTAGTTTTCACCTAACATCTTTTTTCCCTTCCAGGATCCCATCCAAGATACCACATTTAGTCATCACATCTCCCTAAGCTCCTCTAGACTTTGACAGTTTCTCAGAGTTTGCTTATTTTTGATGATCTTGGCGAGTTTAAGAAGAACTAGTTACATATTTTATAGGATGGCCCACTATTATAATTTATCTGATGTCTTTCTCAAGGTAAGACTAGGATAATGGGTCAAAACCTCAGGTTGTACATCTGAAATATATACAACTTTTATTGGTCAATAAAGCTGGAGAGAAAAGAGTGGGGTGGTGGGGCTTGCGGAGGGAGACCACAAAGATAAAGTGGCATTCTCATCATGTCATACCAGGAGTGCATGCCCCAGCACGAGTCATCAGTGTTGATACTGATGCTGATACCTGGCCGAGGGAGTGTTTGTCAGGCTTCTCCACTGTAAGGTCACTCTTTTGCCATTTTGTTCATACCATATTCTTTGGAAGGAAGTCACTATATACATCCTGCATTTAAAGACGCGATTTTAATGGGTACAGAAATATGAATCTATGGCAGCGTATTTAACTGATTTCTTTTTTGTTAAACACATGGGGGTTTTAAACTGGTAATTACTATAAAAGATGTTACCACATACCCTAACCTAGTAAATCTATCTCTTCATGAACCACTGATTATTTATTTAGGATAAAAAGCAAAAGTGAAACCTTTGGGTCAAAGTATACGTAAAGCAGGGAATTTGACATGTAGTGTCAAATGGACCCCCAGGAACTCTATGCAAACCCAGTCCCACCTGCAGCAGGCCTGGGTGAGAACAACCCATGTATTTATATCCCCCGTGTGTGGCTGGAGCAGTTGAAAGTGATGTCAGATGATGTTGCGGTGGTGGGCAGAGAACAACATGTGCAAAGAGTTTGCCTTTTCTTCTCAGTATCACGGGAGGCCATTGGAAGCCCATTAGCCGGGGAGAGATCTGACCTACTTTCTGGGATTTGTGCTGTGTCTTCACTTCTTAAGATAATCCCTCAGATTATAGCTGGCTGTTTCTCTTTTGACCTTGACTCAGAGGTTGTCAAAATAAAAAGGCAATATGACAGGGAACCTGCCATGCTTTCTTATGCCAATCTAGCAGGCCATCAAGTGAAGAAACCCAGAAGATGGGGCTGGAAAGAGAAGAGGAAGAGACAAGATGATTTATTCACAGGGAAGAGGTTTCAGGCAGAGGATACAACAGGGAAGAAAATAGGAAAAGCTTCCCCACTTGCTGAAGGCTTTCCAAATGACTCAGCAAACGAATTCCATCTTGCCTGCTGTCCATAGTATGGGCATTGAGAAGCAACCGGAAGAGGAAAGTCACAACTCCCAGAGAGTTTTCTGCTAGTTTTGAGTCCTGGCAGAAAATGTATTACCCAAGATAAGGAGAACATAAGGTAGCTCAGGAAAGAGCTGTTTAGAGATAATTCTCTATGAGATACTAGATATATCTTTTGATATGACTTAGTAATTCTTCATGCAAAGATGTTTATCACACTTGGGATGATAAAAGGCTGATATAAAGTACTAGAATCTTCTAAATCTTCATAGCTTTCAAAAATAAGGATTAAAGAGAATTACAGGGACGGTATGTGAACCTTAAACAGACCCATCAGATAATGTTTCAAATATTTAAGGAAAAGTTAGGTGAGACCCCCATACACTTATTAAAGTAGAAATTGCCAAGACTTATATTTTTTTTCTGTAAAAGGTCTTGCCATTGATTAGGACATATAAGTACCTGAAACATCTCAGAAACTATCAGATGGCTCATCTGTCATAGGGCCTGCTGAGATTTAGAATTAATCTTTAATTACTTATTTATAATTTATAATTACACAGATAGGGCCAGCTCATCCCGCTTGAGTGATTTTCTATGAGATTAAGTTGCGCCATTTGGAAGGCATATTGACGCTTTCAATCCCTACAGTATTAGAAACTTGTATGTCAGGGAACGAATCATCATGACCCAAACAATCAATATTCATATGAAACTTCTTAAATAGATTGCCATTGGTGTTCTCATTTTTGTGTGTTATTAGTAAAACCTCTTACTAACTGAGTACTGCAAAATTGATGGTCAACACATTTTAGCCACTAGGAAGAGCTAAATATATTAGCTCTGACATTTTTCTTTTTCTTTATTTTCCTCCTAACTTAATCATTTTGCCATATATAGGAGCTGTTTTGTGAATTAAAACAACCAATCCAGCAAGCAAACAAGCATGTAAACAAACAAAAACTCCCAACATATTTCTCTTAAGTTGTCTTATTCATTCATAACAACATAAAGGGTATTTTAGGAGATGTTGATCTATAAATATCCAATATTTTGCCAATTCGATATGTGTGATACCTCTTTATAATCAAGTATACAAACCAACTAAGAAATGGGCAAAATAAAACAAGAATAGAAATAATTTTAGCAGAAAAACAAACAAACAAAAAAACCCCAACAAACCGAAAACCAAAAACCAAAACACCTAAGCTAGAGGGTTGACCCCATTCCTAGCACCCTCGTTTTAAAAGCAAGAAGACTTTAATGAGCATTCATTCATAAAACAGTAATGAAATGAGAATAAAGACCTGCCAGTATATTGGACCAAGCACTCTTGAGGGTTTGTATCTTGTTTCAGCTGCCCAGAAAGAATCTAGGGCAAATAATAAAAAATAAATTCCAATTTGAGAGAATTTTCAGAACTGGACTGGGTACTCAATGAAATCTAGTCTAATTTCCTTATTTTAAAGAAGGGAAGGATTAAATCCATCGAGGTTTGGTGACTTATCCAAATTCGTACATCGAGTTAGTGGCAGGTGATTCGCTGAGCAGGTGTTCACTGGCTGTATATTGAGTGTTGCTAACTTTTAGGTGAAGAAGATACAGTGGCTAGTAATCTGTCATGGTGCTCACATTCAGAATATCCCATTGCTGTTCTAATAAATGCTGAAAAGACAGAATGTTGTTTAACTCACACTAGGAAGGGTTAGGGGAAATAATTGCTAACAAGTATGTTAAATATCCTAGGAAGATCCTGACCATTTATTATCACCATAACCATGCAAACAAGAACAAATGAGTCTCTGTTGCAGCAAAATAGAATTCAGTCAAAAACAAGAAGCTAATTCTTTAATGTCATGGAGATTATGCATTGAAATTATTGAGGAAATTCACTGACAGTATAAAATGAAATAGATATTCACCTGTCTTCAACTCTAGTTTCCCCCTAAATTTTTTCCTTTTGTTTCCTGATGTCCTGTTTTAAACAAATAATTCTAAGAGTTTTAGTTCCAAAGTTGCTTTTGGTTTAAAGCATATCACTGCTACTCTCTCTGAGGTGCTAAAGTTAATAGAAACTTAATTTAGCTGTTGTGCTTCTGTGTTTATGCTGAAACTTTTTTCACAACATACTGATACCTAGAAATAGCCCATGAAATATGGCATGGATGAGATTCTTAAAAGTTGACTGTAAAGTGAAATTCAGAATTTAACTTCTTAAAAGTTGACTGTAAAGTTAAATTCTGAATTTAGCTTTTAACAATTTTTATCACTAACTCCACATTAAAATATTAAAACAAGGTACCTGAGGAAATCATTTGGGTCCTGATGTTAATAATAGCCTATAATAATAATTCCTAAGGGTTGCATTCTCATTTTATGCAAGACATTTTATAGTTATAAATCCATATAATCCTTTCAAGTAAGTCTATTTTTTATCTGTTGAAGGAGAAGGAAACTCAGAAGTTAAATTTCCTGAAATATCACCTTAAGAACTGGCAGGAAAAGATTTGGAACTAGAGTTTGATTTGGCAAGAACCTAGCGAAGTCGGCAGGACTCTTCATGTACACAGGCCCCTTCCAGGGCCCTGGGAAATGCCCTTGAGATGTGTTTACAGGGCAGGGTGCCCATTTGTCCCAGTTTGCTGGTCACTTAGAGGTTTATCAGGATTCAGAGCTCTCAGTGTGAAAGCTGGGGCTGTCCTTGGCAAATTGGGGTAGTTAGCCAGCCTGTTAGAAAGGGCCATATACTTACAAAAAAAAATTAAAAGTGAAGTATTATGACTACAATAGATTAAGACAGTTGCCTTTCTCCACTCTTATTTCCTTCCGTTTTGTCTTACCTCCTCTAGGGTTACTGGAATACCCCCCGCATTCTTAGGTTCTAGCCTAGGGGAGCTTGAGTTGCAATCAGTTGGTTCAAAGATACTTCTGTGCACAGTTGAGTGCTTGTCAGCCATCTTGAGTTAGAGAGGACATCCAGAACTGTGCCTATGCCCACAAGGTCAACCCCTCTAGCACTGTGACAGGAGGATGAGGGGGCAGAGGTTCAAGCAGGACACACATACGTCCTAATAGCACCCAGCACCAGATGTGAAACAGAAAATGGGATATGAAATATATGAATCAAGGAGCTCTACTGTAGAAAAATCTTCCAAATCTCACAGCCCATAAATGAAAAAAACTTGCAAAAGTTTTCCCAAATTGAACAACAATTCTTATATATATGCTATTACCAATAGCAAGTTGTGAAGTTGGAAGAACTCATAAGAATAATATTTACAATTGTCAGTTTCTGGTCAACCATTCTGGAAGGCTGAATTACCTTTCCATTTTCCACATAAAAAAGAAGACAAGATTGTTGTGTCAAAAGGTGATGAAAGACTATGCAGAAAAAAAAACATGTAGAAGAAAGGGCCTTATTGAGGTTTGTTGAACAATCAGTAATCGATATACATATATATGCTATTTTTCAGGATTATTGAGGTTTTATAAAATGCTTAATTTCCTGTGATTTCTCATTTTAAATAGATGTTTAATTTTAACCTGATTTCATTTTTGTAAATTTATATTACATTCTTAAAGAGGGTCTGCAAAATATTTTAGGCTCTGGTATAATTTGGCTTTGTCTGTGTCCCCACCCAAATCTCATCTCGAACTGTAGTTCCCATAATTCCCCTATGTTGTGGGAGGGCCTGAGTGGGAGATGATTGAATCATGGGGGCAGTTTCCCTATCCTGTTCTTGTGCAGTGGATAAGTGTCACGAGATATGATGACTGTATAAGGGGAAACCCCTTTCGCTTGATTCCCATTCTCTCTTGTCTGCCACCATGTAAGACATGTCTTTCGCCTTCCACCATGATTGTAAGGCCTCCTCACCATGCTGAACTGTGAGTCCATTACAACTCTATTTTGTTAATTGCTCAGTCTTGGGTATGCATTTGTCAGCAGTGTGAAAACAGACTAATACAGGACCCGTGAAACCTGGACCCATCTTTGGATGGCCCTAAGTTCTCAGCCGAGGTTGGTTCCTCAGCATTTTCTTTTTTTTCCACTACCTCTTCCTGGCACACTTGCCATTTCCCACATGCTTAAAGCTTGTTTCTTTGATGACTGAAGTTGGAACATTTATCACTGCTGGCAGATAGAAAGAGGGAAAGCTTGAAGAAAAAATGTAATTTTTAACATTTTCATAAAATGTGACTATGGGTCTATGCCATGTGATTCAAACAAGAATAGCACATCTCTTAGAGAAACTGACAGGCAGAGCAGGGCGCTTCAGTGGCCCAGGTGTAGACTTTGTTTGTCTACACAAGTAGAATGTGGGGGCCGAAGCTAGCTGCAGGCACACCCCTTCTCCCTGAAAAGTGTGGTCTTCATAGCTTGATTGACTGTTAGTAGATTGTGCTCTGGTGTTATTTTTAAAAATATGATCCTGCAGTTTCCCCCAAGGGATAGGTACCCCATGCTAAGCCCATTCCTCACTGCTGGATGATTTTTTCTTAAGTTCACATCAGCAGCTGTTAGTAGTGAGGCTCATCCTCTTTTTCTTCCCGGGGAGTCTCAGGGTGGGCTCCCCAATCCCAGCCTGGCGACTAAAACCTAACTCCTTGTGTGTTGGTGGACAGGTTCAGATTCTTGACTTCTCCATAAAAAAGAATTAGAGGCTGGGTGCGGTGGCTCATGCCTGTAATTCCAGCACTTTGGGAGGCCAAGGTGGGTGGGTCATTTGAGGTCAGGAGTTTGAGACCAGCCTGGCCAACATGGTGAAACCCCATCTTTACTAAAAATACAAAAACTAGTCAGCCCTGGTGGTGGGTGCCTGTAATCCCAGCTACTCGGGAGGCTGAGGCAGGAGAATTGCTTGAACCTGGGAGGCAGAGGTTGCAGTCAGGGTTGCAGTGAGCTGAGAATGAACCACTGCACTTCAGCCTGGGCGACAGAGAGAGACTCCATCTCAAAAAGAAAAAAATAAGAGGCCAGATGCGGTGCCGCGCACCTGTAATCCCAGCACTTGGGGAGCACAGGGGGACAAGCTAATATGGCCTCCTCACCTTACTTTTCCTGCCTTGCTTTTCCAGTCTGGAGGTTACCTGTTTGCTATGGGCCTTCCCAACCTGAAACTGAACAGAACACTCCTTCTTCTGTTCCTGTTGGATGCTCTTAGGGCTGTAGGGTTGTGGTGTTAAAGGTTGTCTGGATACTAAATATGCTATTTATTGAAAGTAGCAGTATTCTGAGGGGTACCCTTTCAAAATGATTTTTTTTTCTGGAAGTGTTATTTTGACAGGCAAGGCTCCTCAAATATGGACTAACCACATTTTGTCTCTTATTTTACATTTCACACTGCATTTAAAAATACCACTTTCCATATTTCCATAACAGATGCTGGAGAAGTTTACAACTTTCAGAAGGGAATGTCATTTCATTTAGATTCTTGCCTCTTTCCATTTTATATAATTGTCATTTCTTTTTGTTAATTATGTTGTATGCAATACAATGGAACTATCAATTCAATAATATTAGATATGGAAATTCAAGAAAACAATACTCTACCTGAGTGACCATGGCAATCCAGTTACTCACAGAAAGTCATGTTTTTCTATATTGGCTAAATGGGCAATGAATAAAATTACTTTGGGGTATATGTGTGTGTATGTGTGTGTGTGTGTGTGTGTGTCTGCAGGGTTATCTTTGCTTCCTTAACCTATAAGTCCAATTAGGAAAAAGTGATTCCACTGGAGGAAAAGCCTCAGATGTGGACTACTGTAATATTTGATGTTCAATCAAAACTTGTTGCTTTGGGAAGGGATGGTGATTGGGAGAGAGGTTAAGATCAGCATGTATAGCATGTGGCATTTTAACAGGAAAAGTAATGCTCCCTGGGAAATAGCAGTAGCCACTCTATCTTCTCCTGTAGCACCTCTAAGGACAACAGCAGGGACATCGAATAATGATAGGTTATTTCTCTCTCGTGCATTTTATCACCAGTTCCCAGTAGACTCTGCTCATTATAATCAGCCTGGAAGCGAGGCTGACTGGGTAGCTGCCATCAACATTGAGAGAGGGTGGACACCCTGCTATATCTCCCATAGCAGTGAGCTGGCCCAGCATGGAAGTGACCTGGGTACTTCCCCTCACAACTCGCCACACGGTCCCCCTCATCCACACAGGGGCTAGGACGACACCCTTCCCATGCTCTTGGAAGGCGTGAGGCAGAATTCGTTTCTGAACAGGAGGCATGGTTTTCACGTGGCAAATATTTTAGCTTTCCTTCTTTCACCTCTGCATCTATCCATCTGTGAAACATTCCCACATGTGTGTTTGCAGTTACTACTATGTGCAAGTCACTATGCTACATGCTAGGAGACACAATGATGAACAGATCCCCCCCTCCTTTTTTCTTTGAGACAGAGTCTCTGTTGCCCAGGATGGAGTGTAGTGGCACGATCTCGGCTCACTGCGACGTCTGCCTCCCCGGTTCAAGCACTTCCTGGTCCTCAGCCTTCAGAGTAGCTGGGACTGCAGGTGCACACCATCACTCTCGGCTGACTTTTCCCTTTTTTTGAAACAAGAGTCTCACTCTGTTGCCCAGGCCAGAGTGTAGTGTGTGATCTCGGCTCACTGCAAACCCTGCCTCCCAAGTTCAAGCAATTCTTATACCTCAGCCTCCTAAGTAGCTGTGATTACAGGCATGCACCGTCATACCTGGCGAATTTTTCTATTTTTAGTAGAGATGGGGTTTCACCATCTTGGCCAGGCTGGTCTCAAACTCCTGGCCTCAACTGATCCACCCACCTCTCAAAGAGCTGGGATTACAGGTGTGAGCCACCATGCCCAGACAAAAGATCCACTTTTTCTTCCCAAGACTGGTAAGTACAGTGGAGGGAAAAAAAATCAGAGGGCTTACAAAAGATTGTAAAGTCCCCTAGTCAATTTTATTGATGTTGAAATTTTCTAGTACTTCTGTCATCTTGGGATAGTGTCATTTTCTCTATATTAATCTACAGGTACTGAAGATTTATAAAGTGCATTGAAAACTGAAGAGAATTTACTACTTCACCGGTTATTCCTGAAGCCCACTAAGAATAGCTGAGCTAGTTACAGAACAAAATGAATTTTCATTTATTTTATATCTTAGGAGTCACACACAGGTTTCACTGTAAGAGTAATAAGTTTATCATCAATAACTGTGTTGATTATTTTTGACACTTATCTTTGTCTCACATAATTCCATGATGTTATGATTAGGAATAATTAACCACAATTAGGAATATCCTGGAACTTGTGGCTTTTTGGCATGTTGCTTTCTGAGAAACGTAAGACCAATTCTCCTTGAAGCAGCCCTTCCACGGAAAAAAATGCCTCTACCAGTTCTCATCTAATTTACTATACTCTTTCCAGTAAAAGAAATGAATTCACATTTGATTAGCTGTATTTCTCTTAACATGACTAACCTACTTTGTCCGGATTTTAAATAGTTAGAAACTTGTTAGTGCATTTTCCTATTTAATAAAGGGCACAGCGAAGGTCTGAGAACATCTGGTCAAACTACTGAATCTTCCTCTCCCATGAAGACTGGTATCTTTATCTGGTCCTCTCAGTTTGTCTGCATAATTTTTCCCCCACAAATTGGTATTTAAACCTCAAAACCTTTAGCTAACTACATCTGTCATTGATATTTTATTGTTTAATTTTCTTTTTATGGAGCCAAATTACATCTCTCCCACATACAGCCGGCACTTTCCATGTCTAATTTGTCGACATGTTCTATAATGATAATTTCATTGATTTAGAAAGTGACATTATGAGCAACATATGTTCAGTTTAGCAGTAGACCTTGTTAAGGCAATCAATTCTTTTCCCCTCCAGAACTCAAGTATATTCCACATGTAGAGGCGGTAGAATCATTTAACCAGTTCATGTTCTTGCAGTTTAAGAAAGGGAGAGAGAGAGAAAGAAACCTACCTTTAGGATTCTTTCCAAAAAGAATAAATTCTCACTCTGCAGTTTACAATGTGCAAACATTACCACTGTATACCAGAGACAGGCGAAAAACAAAACAGGGTACACATTCAATGAAATAGCAAGTGACACAGAAGAAATGCTTTACAAAAGCCCTCTTGCTGTTTCCCACCCTCTCCTATTCAGCACATAACCTTAATCATCAGCTCTGCAAATTTACCTTCTGAGAACCTCCAGAGCAACTGGTGCAGTGCCAAAGGCTAAGCTATCTTGGGTGCTTTCACGTCCCTGTTTTCTTGCTTGCATTTTATTTCTCTACTCCATACTTGTCAGAAAAAAAAGTACTTATTTTTCATGATCCAGCTCTAAAGTCGTCTCTAGACAGTGGCTTCCCCAACCCTCTTCTTCCAACCCAAGTCAACGTGAGTCATGACACCTTTACCTGCGGCTAGCGTATGTGGCTTCCTCTTCACTCTCCTGTAAGCGACACAGGGAGAATCTTATTCATCTTCATGTCCCCAGCAGCTCCGTGCCAGGATTATTGTAGCACTCAATAAAAATGAATTGGATTAAAGATAAAATATTTTCTGTTTGACAAAGTTATTGTATACCATAAAGGAATCTTTAAGATGGCACCCTATTTTTCTTTATAAAGCAATCAAGGGCAGATGTTCTGTGTTGTGGCTGATGATGATATATAAAGCCAGCTTGGAGTGTAGTTCAATATCAATACAAGGTGGAGTGGGTTAGAAATGACTGGAGTGGTCTAGAAACAGCAGGAAATATTGGGAAGGACAGGTGGCTGCATAAAGAAAGAAAAGTGGCACAGGAAAATGGAAGCAAACAGAGGGATCTTATTTTTATCTCTAATCATCCCCAACAGCATTTACACCTACTGACAGTGTTTGGATCTGTGTTCCCACTCAAATCTCATGTTCAACTGTAATCCCCAGTCTTAGAGGTGGGGCCTGGTGGGAGGTGATTGGCTGATTGGCTCATGATGGGTGATTTCTCTCTCTCTTTTCTTTCTCTTTCTCTTTCTTTTCTTTTTCTTTCTTTCTTTCTCTCTTTCCTTCTCTGTCTCTTTTCTTTCTTTCTTTCTCTTTCTTTTCTTTTCTTTCTTTTCTTTTCTTTCTTTCTTTTCTTTCTTTCTTTCTTTCTTTCTTTCTTTCTTTCTTTCTTTCTTTCTTTCTTTTTTTCTTTCTTTCTCTTTCTTCCTCTCTCTCTCTCTTTCTTTCTTGATGGAGTCTTGCTCTGTCACCTATGCTGGAGTGCAGTGGTGTGATCTTGGCTCACTGCAACCTCCATTTCCCAGGTTCAAGCAATTCTCCTGCCTTAGCCTCCTAAGTAGCTGGGATTACAGACACCCACCACCCCACCTGGCTAATTTGTGTATTTTTAGTAGAGACAGGATTTCACTATCTTGGCCAGGCTGGTCTCAAACTCCTGACTTCATGATCCACCTGCCTCGACCTCCCAAAGTGCTTGGATTATAGGCGTGAGCCACCACGCCCGGCCATGATGGGTGATTTCTAATGGTTTAGCACCAACCACTCCCCTAGTGCTGTTCTTGTGATAGGGTTCTCACGAGATCTGGTTGTTTAAAAGTGCGTGGCACCTTCCCCCCTCTCTTCCTCCCACTCCAGCCATGTGATGACACCTGCTTCAGCTTTGCCTTCCACCAAGAGTCACAGTTTCCTGAGGCCTCCCCAGCCAGGCCTCCTGCACAGCCTGCAGAACCATGAGCCAATTACACCTCTTTTCTCTATAAATTACCCAGTCTCAGGAATTTCTTGATAGCAATGTGAGATCGAATGAATACACTTACTATACTACACCCTCGTCATGGTAAATATAACATTATTCTTAATTCTAAAGGATTAAATTGAAGTAGGTGTTATAAAGGTAGGAAACTAGGACAGTATTTAAAAAATTTCCCCCCTCAAATAAATGTCACTACAGAAAATCTGAGTCCCAGTTCATGACCAGACTGGAGCAAACACATTTCTCCCTATTCCTCTTGCTCAGTGCAGCCCACCACCCTGCACATTACACAGTGAAACAAACACAGCAAGATTCTAAAAGTGGGAGAGACAAAGCAGGTCGACTGGGTACCTTGGGACTCAATGAACTATATGGTGGGTTTTGTTTTTGCCTTAAATAAATTTCCCTGGGTGGGAACTCTAAAAGCTGATAACCTAGAAACTCCAATGAGAGCAGGCAAAACGTGTCAGAAGAAACGGCTGCACTCTGTAGCCAGAAGACCAAGAGAAGCACACGCTAGAAAGGCGGAAAAAATGTGGATAATGACAGCTGGACACCAGCCAAACACAATGGATTCAAAAAACGGATTCACATTTTAAGGCAAATGCTAATTGGTAAAGCTTTTGGAATTTCTAGAAAAATCTCCTTAAACACCGTTCAAATTAACTAAGAGCTGAAGATACATTTGCAAAACACTTATGAGTCCTTACCAGTCTCCAATGGAGCAGCTCTCTGCTAATGCATCTGTTTTAGAAGACTCTGAGAATTTCCTCTCCAGGATGCTGGAGACATTGCTTAGAAACAATTCAGACCCAAAGAACTTCTATTTCAGATGACCAAACGCCAAGAAATATTTGACCTTTACTTTAGACAGCTAGACTCATTTTTATATTCTCAAAACTCAATGCTTCCCATTAAAACAATGACAACGCCACCTGTGTGGAAGATGAATTTAGGAAACAGTCCCTATTTCCAGTTGACTACAACTGGATCAAAAATCCTTGTTCCTCATAGATACCATTGAATTAAAACTCAGAGAAAAGACAAAACATACGAGTATCATCGTACATAATGATGTATGAAGAAGGAATCGATTTTGCAGATGTTAACATTTCCTTTCAATTGAATAAGTTTAAGATCAACATCTGAAATGAAGGAAGAGAGGTACAATTTCCTCGTCACAAGAGGGAGGGGCTTTCTCTAAATCTCTTAGCCTGTCCAGTTCTCAAATCTCAATATTGTCACTTTGCCCCAGTCAAGATAATCATGATGGTTATTTTAAAAAGAAATGCTAGGCCAGGCATGGTGGCTCACGCTTGTAATCCCAGCACTTTGGGAGGCCAAGGCAGGCAGTTCATGAGGCAATGAGTTCTAGACCAGCCTGACCAACATGATGAAACCCCACCTCTACTAAACATACAGAAATTAATCGGGCCTGGTGGCATGCACCTGTAATCCCAGCTACTCAGGAGGCTGACGCAGGAGAATCACTTGAACTTGGGAGGCAGAGGTTGCAGTGAGCTGAGATCGCGCCACTGCACTCCAGCCTGGGCGATAGAGCAAGACTCCAACTCAAAAAGAAAAAACAAAAAAGAAATGCTAACATCAGCTTCTAGAACTATAGTGAGAAATTTCAGTTCACTCATACAAGCCATTCTTAATTTTTCCCATCACCCCTGGCTGGCTGGTTGCGGAAAATCAAGCGTCATTGCATTTTAAACATTAAGCTATAACATTCTATTCTTGAAAAGAGCAGAAGCTTTTAATTATAAAAATAATTTTGTTATAAGGGCTTGGCTCTCAGTGAAAGAGTTGAGAGGAGAAAAGAAAAAAGGATCGTGTTTTCAATTTTTCAATTCAGGCTTTAAGCAGACTGCCCTTATTTAATTTTCTTTAGGAAACAAGGCTATTTAAGCTATGTAAATTCTTATGGATCTACAGGTATTTCTTACCTCTGAAATTCTTTCAAATATTTTTTAACATGCACTATTCAAATGCATGTAATTTTAATAAGAGTGTATTCTTTTAAAGTTTTTATTTATTTATTTTTGAAAAAGGGTCTTGCTCTGTTGCCCAGACAGGAGTTCTATGACTGTTCACAGGTATAATCGTAACTCACTACAGCCTCCAACTCCTGGGCTCAAGCAATCCTCCTGCGTTGGCCTCCAAGTAGCTGGGACTACAGGAATGTGCTACCAGGCCTGGCTATTTTATTTTTATTTATTGTAGAGATGGGGTCTTGCTTTGTTTCCCAGGCTGGTCTCACTCCCAGCCTCAAGCCATCCTCCTGCCTTGGCCTCCCAAAGTGCTGGGATTATAGGCATGACCCACCACGCCTGGCCAACACTTCATGTTTATCTACCATTTTGCTATATTTAAAAAGCTTTCTTGAATTATGCCTTGTTTAATCTTTGAAACAGCCTGTTAAGTGAACAGAAGAGGCTTCATGACTGTCAGTTTACAGATGAGGATGCTCATTAATTCATTCTCCAAACCCTGAACCATTGCACTTGGTAGGTTCTGGGATCTACCCAGAGATGAAAGCATTCCTCTATAGTAATGTAATCAGATGGGGAGAAATGTTGTTCTGTAGACCCCCAATGAGCTATAACTGACGGTGCTTAGTGATTCTAAAGAGAAGGCATGTCTGGAATGGGAAGTAGGTATATCATGAGTTTACCTAGAGGGAATTTTTAAAAGGTGGTATGTCCATAGTGCAGGGAAATGCAAACCCTTCATAAAAATTAAAATTTAATTCAAGAAAATATTCATTGCACTCCACTTTCAAAAGATGCTATGAAGGAGGATAAGAAAGATCTAAGGTACTGATGAGCAGAGGAAGCATTTGTAGGTATTGGACACTAAAGTATTATTTTGTTCCAAAACTTCCACTTGGTAAACATTAATCAAAGAGAACAAATAGTAGCTTTGCATTTTACCGATTACTTTTCCTAAACAGACACTAAATATTTGACAGTTGGGTGTAGATTGCTTCTAAAGTCCAAGTGACATCTCCGTGTAGATTAACAGGGGTAAAATGCGTTAAGTATGTGTAAACAAACGATTAATATTTCAAGCTAGATCTATTTGGCTACTTTTAAAGATTGACCTCAGCCTACTTCCAAACCTCTGCCCAAATCCAGTATTTGGCTTCTCTTCCCTAAAAGTGCAGGAATAACTTTTCATCCAAAGCAGTTGCATGTGACATGAAGGTTTTGAATTTAAAATAAGATATGCTGTTAAAAACTCATAAAATGCAAATGTTTATAGTCTCTGAGCAGAAGTTGCAATCTGTGCGAGAGTGCTTTACTCGTACTAAATTGACTAAAACATCACCTGTCTAACGTGGCTTAATTATTTTATTAATCTGTGTTACTAGGCAGAACATTTTGTTTTACATCCAGTGGGGTTTTAAATGATAGTTCTAGGATTTGGATTCATATTTTTTCCTCCACCTGGCTTTCCTAAGATTTTATTTCTGCTTACTTTATTGTGCTTTATGTGCTGAATTCAATTGCGGAAGGAGAAGGCAAAAATAGGCTTGTGACCTGACCTCAGGCAAAAGCCCTGCCAGGTTACGTGCAACAGTTGCTCTTCAAGATGTCTTGGGTCCAAACCAAGAAACTGGACTCATGATTAACTAGGGTTGCTTTGGATAAAGAGGTTTAAACAAGCAGACCTCAATGATACTTTGTGGAGTGTCATATTATCTCAAAATTTCTCTCTATTTTTTTTAACTGAGAACATCATCAACAGTCACTATATGCTGTGATGATACAATCTTTGGCATTTCTCCTTTCTTCTAAAAATCCTTGCTCCCAGATTCTGTACCATAGGGTTTCTTAACATAGGGGAACATATAAAGGTGGAGAAATGAGTTAGGGAAGGGTCTCATATCTAAAGAAACCGTCCTGTTGTTTGTTAGCTGTTTGATCACTTTTCTTAAGTGATTGCATGTGATCATTTCTACTATCATCCAAAGGAGGTGCTGGCAGTAAGAAGCACCTCCAGCCAGCTTCAAAAGCAAGGAGAAAGGAAGCAGATTAATGATAGGCAGAAAACATGCTATTAAAGACAAGGGCAGCCCTTTACCTTTGTCTGGCATTCTATACCAAATGTAATCATATTTTAAAAATGTATTTAATTCAATGAGCCTATGAGATAAGTAATTTACTATTTCTATTTATAGGTGAGTTGCTTGCCATATATCCTGCCTAGTGTCAGCCAAGGCTAGAGCCCCCGAGCTTCTGACTGCATCTCAGTTCTCACCATTCCACTGTCTATCCTTCGTCTCCTAATGAAAAGGAGCCCAACCGGATCCACAAGACAGAGCTAAGTTATATTCACTTAGGACCCAATTAATAGGAAGAAATGATGAAATTCAGAAAGATGAAATGGTTCATAACAAGTCTGTAACCTGTGACTTCATGGATGGCTGTCATTAACTGAAAACAACTGCTTTTGTCGCTTTCAGGCTAGGTTATGGATTGCTCTAATCCCCACCGCCAAAATCAGAATCAATAGCTAACATTTGCTGAGTACTTACTATGTGCTGAAGGTTATGCTACCATTTTACCTCCACTGAGCCTTGGGTAGATAGGTCCCATTTTTATTCCTGCTTTACAGATTAGAGGAGGCACAGAGAGGTTAGGGTCACACAGCAAGGTGGTAAGTGGAAGGGTCAGGAATGGAGTGAAGATCTCTTGGCTCTAGTGTGATTATGCAGTTCAGGAAATTGGAGAGAGTGCTTGGCTATGCCATTGTGCAACATATAAAAGGAATCAATATAGGCTGGGTGCAGTGGCTGACTCTTACAATGACAGTGCTTTGGGGGGCCGAGGTGGGAGGATGTGTTGAGGCCAGGAGTTAGAGATCAGCCTGTGCCGTATAGCAAGACTCCATCTCTACAAAACAACAACAACAACAAAAATTAGCCACGCCTGGTGGTACATGCTTGGAGTCCCAGCTACTTGGGAGGCTGAGATGAGAGGATCACTTGAGCCCAGAACTTTGAGGCTGCAGTGAGCTATGATTATGCCACTATACTCCAGCCTGGGCCACAGAGTGAGACCCTGTTTCATTAAAAAGAAGAAGCATAAAGTAATATAAAGCTTCCAGTAACTATTTCGTAAAAATAGTTGGTCTGGCTTTCTTAGAATCAGTGGAAATACTTAAATCATTATTTATCTTTGCTGCTTAAAATGTTTGGGCTCAAGAACTCTGGGGAATTGGTGTAGAGGATAATCAGGTTTCCTATCAGCAGGTGACAAGTTCACTCACCATTTATAGGAAATCTCCTGGTTCTACTCTTGCCCTAGATGTGATGAGGAGGCAGCAGCGATAGCTGCACAGAGCGTGGTGTCCAGTAGCCTAACCTGGGTCAGTTTCCTGGAGGAGACATCACAGTGACACCTAGGTTTCAGCCAAACTCTTTTTTTTTTTTTGAGACGGAGTCTTACTCTGTCACCTATGCCGGAGTGCAGTGGCACAATCTTGGATCACTGCAACCTCTGTCTCTTGGGTTCAAGCGATTCTCCTGCCTCAGACTCCCAAGTAACTGGGACTACAGGTGTGTACCACCATGCCTGCCTTTGTTGTTGTTGTATTTTTACTATAGACAGGGTTTTGCCATGTTGGCCAGGCTGGTCCCAAACTCCTGACCTCAGGTGATCCGCCCACCTCCTTCTCCCAAAGTGCTGGAATTACAGGCGTGAGCCACTGCGCCCAGCCAAGAAATCCTAGATTTGTATGTGGGGAATGGAGAAGTCACCGAAAGGACAAAGGAATTAAAATAATAGAAGTGTTTTTGATTCAAATTTACTAGTGATCTTTGCTTTCCTACCAAGAGCAAGATAGCACTCACTTTGAAATAAGGCTCTTAGACATGTCTGTTTAAAATTTTACAAGTTTAAAGAAAACTGAATTGGTTTGTTGGGCAAGAGAGCATTTATAGGTAGCTTCATTCTTTCAAGATTTCATGTTCCATATTCCAGAGACAATAATTACCTTCGTTGTTTTTAACACCAAATATGAAGTTATATAATCTACTTGAATGCATCTTGTCACGGGAGTGAAACAATTACAGATCATAAATTTGACAGTATAAGCTCACTAGGAAACAGAATTCTGCCATTATTTTAATTACTTGTAATAATTTAAGAACCCTGGGGTAAGGTGGGAATGAATAAAGTTTTCCCATAAAATTAATATCCACAAAGACACTAACAGAAACCTAGAGATAACATCCTCCTTTGAAAGAAGTAGGGAGAAATATTCTGGACTAAATACACTTTTCTGGATCAAGTAGAGTATCACATAATTCCTACCCTCTTCCTCCAAAGACCCCAATTCTTTTTTCTCTTTTTATTTGTTGTTCATTTAAATTATCACATACAATGGTGATATATTCTTCCTGCATTTTACTTCCTATAGGTCAACATATGACTTAAAAGGTAGTGAAAAGCTATAACTCATTTGGGAGGCATGAGGTTAACTATTTTAAACACACGATGTTTCATTTTCATTTACTCCAGAAGAGAGAACTAAATATAAATTTATTTTTTCATATAATAGGCTGAAATTTTCTTTCATGAATAAAAGTAATGGCCTATAAAGTAGTTTAAAAAGCCATTCAAGAGCCTGTTTTGATTAGGTGTCTGTATTTGACTAAGATACATTATTTTCTTAATAAGTTTCATCGCCTTTGGTGACTCCTCAAAGGAATGAAAAAGCTAGTAAATTAAAGGTACATGTGAGAGCGTTAAAAAAAGTTCCAATGGCAGGGCACAGATTATTTTATTACCACACCAACTGAGCACCTGCTACTTCACAATTCATGAACAAATTCTCCATTACTATAGAGTCATGCTTTTATTGACTGTTATAAAATCACCATTTGTATCTTTTTTATCCCGCTGTGTTTCTATTTTATTGGAAAAGTCCTGTAACAGGTATAACATCAGCTCAGATTACCAAGAAATCTATAAAATAGCTTCCTGCTACTACCTTTGGTACAGATTGAAAGAATACATTATGATCCCACTGAGTCCCTGATAACAACTGATTCACATGTCCACATGATTTATCCTTAACTGTTAGATATCTGGGCTTTCTCTGCTCTATTAAATTACATCAGCATTTCACTGGTATTGATTAGTTATGTTAGGCTTAATTAAAGCATCTGGGTCATGAAATTTAAGCACAAACTTTGGGCATGGAAATAAAAGCAGAAAAAACCTCAAAATGTTGCAATGAAAGTGTTGGAATGTTCCAACAGCAGGTTATTTTCAGCTTTGGTGGAAGGTTTTGTTGCCAATGCTTTGGTTGAAACTGATCACCTTGGTCTCTGATACTTAGATGTGGTGTGCACCTGGGGTTGGAATGAAAACTAAGGAAAGAGCATGACCATAAACTAACAGTAGCATTAACTGACTCAATTTTATGGCTACACTTCCAAAAAGCCAAGCTAACAAAAAAGGAAGCAGTCTCAATGATTTTTTTTCTTTTTTCTTTTTGAGACTGGGTCTTGCTTTTTCACCCAGGTTGGAGTGCAGTGATGTGATCTCAGCTCACTGCAGCCTCAACCTTCTAGGCTCAAGCTATTCTTCCATCTCAGCCTCCCCAGTAGGTGAAACCACAGGCGTGTGCCACCATGCCTGGCCAATTTTTACCGTTTTAGTAGAGGTGGGGTTTCTCCATGTTGCCCAGGCTGGTCTCAAACTCCTGGGCTCATCTGCTGGCCTCTGCCTCCCAAAGTATTGGGATTACAGGCGTGAGCCACTGTGCTGGCCTCAATGATTTTTACCAAACAATAAGTATGTATTATATGTTAGAATTTTCATGAACTACTTGACTCCTACCTTTAGGATATTAACAGAAGAATATTATTAATCAAAATGCCTCCCAAGTGTTGATGGTATCAGAATTTACATGCATTATTGTATATCCATGGACCACCTAGGAAAGTCAGCTGGTTTCATCCTTTTTTCCCTTCTACATTGTTTCCATTGATGTTCAAATAGAACTTTTCTAACTAACAAGGAATGAAGTTTGTTTTTAAAATGTAGAGAGGACTGTATTGGGACTACATCAACTCAACAGCTGATGTCAAAAGAACAAGTCACCCCAAATAAAGGCATGCAGAAAGGTTCAACGTTTCATGGATGCCATGAACTAACTTCCTGGTCATGTGTTGATTATAAATGCAAAGGATATACCAGTTTAAATATCACTATTTCTAGCAGCTTTGTGCATAGCTATTTTTGCTTCCCAGGGAGTTTTCAGAAAACTTATCCTTATAGCAACCCTATATAGCAAGCAGAGAGAGGAGTTATTTTAGTCTCAGGGAAAATGATGGTTGTATAAGGGAAATAAAACTAAACCCTTGGTCACCAACTCTTCTACCAAAGAGGTTTTGGAAAATGCCTCAGGAATGTTTTATTTCATAGAACCATCCTACAATGATTCTGTGTTATTTGAACCCACAGTATTATGTAACATAAATCAATAAAAGGAATAATAATTTAAGCTTTTTCTTTTAATTATAAAGGTAGTAAACAGTAAATATAGAAAAAGATGCTCTCATGAAAGAACATGAAATAACCTTTGACCAAGAACAAAGATTCGGCAACTTGAAAGTAAAAAGACACACTGAATGCTAAACAAAGGAACTATAATTAAAACATTTAATTTATACAATTTGATTGTCTAGCTTATGGGTAGAAGATGGACTGTTGAAAATTCTATGGAGCTAGTATGAAACACAGATTTTTTCCCCAGTTACTGAAAAAGCAAAGGATGCATTTTCTCTTCTTCATGGCCTTTGATTAACTAGAGTAACTACTAATGCCTTATTTTATATCACGGTTTTGTGCTTTAAAATGATCCATGAAGTTCTTAAAATGTTAACATACTTTCCTATTGACTCACTTAATGATTTCAGAGATGCTTTATTTTTATTTCTGGGAGCTCTTCAATTGGTTATGGCTTCTAGAATTTGAACTTTAAATCTCCTTCTTTCTGTCACCTAGGTCCAATAATAATCTCTAAGCAAACACTTAAAAACAGAGGAGAACTCTTTAATAAAGTCACCCAGTGATGAATCTTTTATATAGTGGAAATAAAATGCCTTTGTAATAAAAACTATTTCCAATAAGTCAGATCTTTTTTTGTAAATAGGGCTTCTTAAATGTGTTAGGTTTGTTTGGGGCGGGGATGAGAAGACAGAGGCTATACTCTTAGAACTTAGCTAACATAATTATTTATCAATTCAGCTATAAGCATGTGGATGCCCCAAGATGCATTTAAATATGCCCACTTTTACATTTTGGAGAAGTTACTTTCCCTATGATTAAAAGGTATCCTTTATAAAGAACTCATCAAAAATCCCCCGTCCCTCTTAGCACCGAGATGATTGTAATTCTGTCAACATGTCGTAGGGGCATATATAACCTTCTTTTATTGTGTCAGGCTGCAGGCACTCTTGATCTCAATTGGTGTGAATCTCATTTAATTGCTGAACTGTGGAAAGATGCAAGGTAATCTGTGATTTTTTTCCCCCTAGTTCACACTTCCTTTTCCTCTTGAAGCTGAACATGTCTAGCCGGCAGAGCTCCCTAATTCTGATGGCTAGCCTCTAATTAGTTGTAATTCAGCGACTGTCCTGTTTTATATTCCAGGTCAATACTACTAATTGCACTGCATTCTTTCTTTACTTCTCCAGACGAAAATTTCTTTTACCAAAGAAAATGCTGATGATGTTGGCAACAACCACGTAATTACAGAAAAAATAATCATGGTATAGATACAAAAAAAAAAAAAAAAAAGAGCTTCAGAAAGTTGCCAGAATTGTAAGGCTTTTCTTGAGGGAAATTTCAGACTTTCTAGCAGCCAATAGCTGTTTGATATTTTGTGGGGGCTATGTTTTTAATCACCATCTAAACACTGCCTGAAAGTAGAGCCTTCATATTGATATTACTGATCTAAAAGCACATCTATATCATATTTTCTTTTTATTTTTCTTTTCTTTGTCTTGAGATGGAGTCTCACTCTGTTGTCCAGGCTGGAGGGTAGTGATGCAGTCTCGGCACACTGCAACCCCCACCTCCCAGGTTCAAGCTATTCTCCTGCCTCAGCCTCCTGAGTAGCTAGAATTATAGGCACTCGCCACCAGGCCCAGCCAATTTTCGTATTTTTAGTAGAGATGGGGTTTTGCCATGTTGGCCAGGCTGGTCTCAAACTCCTGACCTCAAGTGATCCGCTTGCCTTGGCCTCCCAAAGTGCTGGGATTACAGGTGTAAGTCACCACGCCCAGTCTATCCTCATATTTTAAAGAAAATAAAATATGCTAGTTCAAGTCGTTCACAACAGTTTATCCCGTCTTTGATTCAGTTGCATATGACTAGGTCTTAGAGCTAACCAAAAACATGAAAGCAGAATTGCATGACATACCAGAATTGGAAGCTGTCTCAAAACAGTAGTTCACCTGAGTAGGTCATATATCAAAATCACTGAAGGGTCATGGGTGATTATCTGCAATTCTCAAGATGGATAAATGCCCTCTCTGGGTAGGCAGGCACACAATACAAACAGGCAGTTGGCTTACTCAGCAGCATGTAACTTGTGATGGGTTCTTCCATTGTTTGGATGACAACTAGATAGCCCCAAGTGTTTATTGATGTCCTCTGTGTCAGGCAGTGTTCTAGGCTTTGGGGACACAGGAATGAGCACTGTAGAGTCAGTGCCAACAAGGGACATGCCTTCCAGGGATGAGAACAGGCAATGTGTATGTAACAAATAAGATAATTTCAGGAATAAACATTATGAATTAGAGAAAAGAGGTTAATGTTCTACTTGAGTGACAGGAGGTGGGTTTGCTCCAACAGGTGACGAAGGCCTTTTGAGGAAAGACTACTGGGGGTGGGGAAGGACTTAGGAAAGGGTGTCACAAACAAAAGGAACAGCAGGCGAAAGCTTTCCAACGGAAGTAAACTTAATGTGCCATAGAACAGAAGTAAGGTTCACTGTGACCATTTTGCTGTGAGGGACCGGAAAGACGGTGGAGGTGAGGGCCAGGTTTTGGAGGCCTTGTCCATTTAATCAAGGGCTGGAACTTAGCTCAAGTATCATGGGAGCAGAGGATTTCAAGCTTTCAAAAGATTGCTTTGTTGACAGAGCAACACTTGGGAGATGATTGGGTTCATCCCGGAGAGAGATATCGGTGGTGTGCAGTAGGGTGTAACTAACAGTGGAGAAGGTGAGTGGTGAGGGAATTTGGAATATATCTTGGAGAGCACAGCAAAGAAAGGATGACTCATAGCCTGAGAGATCATGGGGGCATGAGTGAACTAATGAGTAGAAGTGAATATGGAGAATCAAAAGTCTGCACTTTGGCTGTGTTAAGTTTGAAATACCCATTTCAAATGAAGATGCCAGGTAGGAGCTGGATGTCTGAATACAGGTCTCAGTGGAATGGTCTAGGCTGTGAAAACATTTCATTGCTGGTTGTATTTGAAACCACAGGGCTAGACGAGATCACTCAGAAGAGGGTAGGAGAGGAAGGCTTATAAACCTTGCAAAACATTTATAGCCTTGGTTAAAAAAGAGGGTCCACTAGAGGAGCTTAGAAAAAAATGGCCTACGACCGGTGATGCAGTAGGGAAACTAGGCAAATATAAATCATAGAAGTCAAGAGAATAGAGTGATTAGAAAAGCTTGTAGTCAACCATGACAAGTGCTACCGAAATGCTAAGTAAGAACTGCACACTCTGAACATGCTTGTGTTTTGCGAGAAGCCAAAGCTTCTCTGATGGATGGGTGTGGGTAGTGATCTATCATGTAAGCCTCAGCTGACCTGCCATTCAAAGGGGATGAACTTGCCCTGTTCTGATAGATTCCAGTTTTTTGTGTCTATATCCTAACAATTTCCAAGGGACTATATACTGTGAATCTGTGGAGACATGCTAAAATCTGAGATGAGGAAAGTCAAGGAAAAAGGGCCCCCCAAACTGTTCTATAAACAGGAAAATGATGGCCTTGGGATGTTGAGAACCGCTCAGCCTCTTCCTTGCAAATCCAGAGATAAACAGTTATCCTCCCCATGGGTGAACTGGTAGTGAGACAAATACATTGACTTCCCCCCCAACCCCGCTCTATTTTCTTGTTTTTGGGACAAAGTCTTGCTCTGTCGCCCAGGCTGCAGTGCAGTGGCAAGATCTCGGCTCACTGCAACCTATACCTCCCAGGTTCCAGCCATTCTCCTGCCTCAGCCTCCTGAGTAGCTGGTACTACAGGCATGTACCACCACGCCTGGCTAATTTTTGTATTTTTAGTAGAGACAGGGTTTCACCATGTTGGCCAGTCTGGTCTCAAACTCCTGACCTCAAGTGATTCACCCACCTCAGCCTCCCAAAAGTGCTGGGATTATAGGCGTGAGCCATCATGCCCATGCCCCTCATCCCCCTCTATTTTCATAATGTACATGGTTAGTTTTTATAACTAACCCCCAGGTGTACAAACTAGGGCAATTGCTCCAGGTCACCTCTGCTCTGTGCAGGTCAGGAATGGACTTTGGAGACTGGGCAATGAATGCAGAATCCCAGGGACTCTTTACGTGCAACCCAGTATCCTTGTGACTCAGATATGCAACCCCGACACCGGTCAATCACAAAGCCTTTCATCTTTTTCTTAAGAAAGGAAGCCTGTAAGAAACACAACACAAATATCAATTCCATCATGTCATAGCTCCTGGCCTATGTGATTTTTTTAGTTTAACTCACAGCAACTGTCATGTATTGAATTCCACATTTGCTCCTATGGCCAATTGCAATTCACACGATTAGTTCTCTCTCAGGCGTCAATATAAAGCAATGGTTCTCAAAAGGGTGGGGGCAATTTGGCAACATCTAGAGATGGAGAGAGTTTTGCTTTTAACACTGGGAGGACGCTGCTGATGAATCCAGTAGGTAGAGGCCAGGACCACTGCGATCCTCCCCAAACACCCAGGACGGCTCTTGCAAACAGAATTCTCCGGGCCAAAGTATCAACAGTGTTAATCAAAGTTAAGACACTCTGATTAAGGCCAGGTGTGGTGGCTCATGCCTGTAATCCCAGCACTTTGGGAGGCCGAGGCAGGTGGATCACAAGGTCAGGAGTTCAAGACCCGCTGGCCAAGATGGTGAAACCCCATTTCTACTGAAAATACAAAAACTAGCTGGGTGTGGTGGCAGGTGCCTGTCATCCCAGCTGCTTGGGAGGCTGAGGCAGAGAACTGTTTGAACTTGGGAGGCAAAGGTTGCGGTGAGCCAAGATTGTGCTACTGCACTCCAGCTAGGGCAACAGAGCAAGACTCTGTCTCAAAACAAAAACAAAAACAAAAAACCTCTGATAACTCTGATTAAGAAAAAGGGGAAAACTAAAGAAAAACTCTAAAAATCACAGTTAATTCTTAGCACTCACCTTAATTTTAAAATGCGTTCAGAGTACAATCCTGTTAGTTTATTTTTCTGACTATTAGGCCATTTCTCTAACCAGTATCAGCGTCTCAGTGGTATGCCATTTGTTTCACTTTTAAAAAAGAAAACGAGGAGGGTATTACGTTAGAAGTACATAAAAATGCCCATAGCCTTCGACTGATTCCATTAATGCATTTTAGCATTTCTTGTGAAGTTTTTATGTGTCACTGATATTGCAGATGGGATCCCCACTGCTCCTGAGACAAAATCTGACATTTTAAAGTTATTCTCAGAGAGAAACAACAGTGAGGGGCAAAAAAAAAATCAGATTTCAAGCTCACCAGGTAGTTGGTAGCCAGGGCAATTGATCTGTAACCAAACTACCTGTTCCTTAATCACATTACCAGATCAAAACAGACTTCTGCTGCACTTTGTTATGCTTATAAAATGGTACCATGTATTTAATATATGTTTCTTGAATAAGTGATGCCCACTGATTAAACTGCCTCTGGATTCCTTCTAATTATTCCTACTTTGAGATAGGAAATCCTGTCAGGAAATTTTCCCCTGGACACTAATTTTCCCCAGCAATGGAGTCTCAAATCCACTTCTTTACCCTACTTTATTACAGTAACAACTTTATGATGACAACAGCCTTCCTATTTTAATTTGAGAAATGCATTTTTCTCCCTCTATTTTGCTTCAAGTATACTTATATCAATGTGCCCTATGCCTCAGTGAGGAAAACTGGGTTTTGCTTGCTATTTAAAGCATTCCTTTAGTGTTGTATGAGTTCAAGTCTTGGCAAAGTGGCAGTCAGGACCCTGTGAGTTTTCATGACTGTATTGTGGAACCTTAGTCAAAGTATCTTTTTTAGGGGTCCTGGAATCCAGCAGGAGCCACCAGGGAAAGAATGGATGAAGCATATATTCCCAGCCGTGTTATTCACACAGCACCAAGCCATCAGCTCCCCTGGGGGAGATAGCTCCTCCTTCTACAACAGTGATACTTGGTGGGGAGATTTAGGGTGGTCAAACACAAACCAGGTATTCCCATATTAAGTAAAAAAAGTAAGAGGTCACACACTGATGCCAGCTGAGGGAAATCAAAGACACCTGAGTGCTGGATTTTTAAAATCCATCATAATCACCATTATTCATTTTTTAATAGATGTAACTGAGACAAGTTGTCTTTTTTGGACATTTCAGACCACTGCCTCACCCTTTTCCCATTAAACAATGATCAGAAATAACAAAAGGCAACATTTACGCTTCCCCTTGGACCCTGAGTAGCTTGGACAATCAACGTTATTTGAAAAGTCCTGTGTCTCATCCATGTTCACATCTTCTCCTCATCAGGACTTCCATTATTTCTGGCTGCTTTATTTCCTATTCCCTAATCTTTCATAGAAAAGAAGTACTATTTTAAAAACACATGAATTTTGCCAGCTTCGAAGTTGGGGACAACAGTTAAAAAGGGTGGGAGTGGGGAGGAAGGAGAGAGATTAAAAAAATAACAATAAAAACAATTTTGAAATAAAAGAATGCTAAGAAGTGAGGAGGAGTTTTGGAAGAGGGAAAGAGGAGACTGGAGATTTCTTTTGAAAGAAGTCCCCATTCTCTAGGCCTCCATTCCTTCTGAATGTTAATTACAGTCTTTACCTTGGCATTTTGCTCTCATATCAGGGAAGCAATTACTGGCCTAATTCAAATTCATAGCAGCCATTAACAATGAACAAACAGATACATTATTTTAATTCCATTTGCTGCTTCCTTTCTGCTGATGTATTGACCCATGAAGCGTTGACTGGATGTCCTGTAATTGGCATTTGGCAAAGGTTGTTATCATCATCATCCTTCCCATATATGAGTATTTATTAAGCATCTATTGCATACATAACACCTTGCAAGGGCAGGCAGCTTAAAGACCACATGCCAGAAATAGCATTTGCCTTTATGTAGGTTATATCATGATGCCTTCATTTTTCTAGATACAAATTTAGCCTATTTGCATGTATATGCATGTTCCTGTATGGTGTGTGTGTGTGTGTGTGTGTGTGTGTGTGTGTGTGCGTGCACACGTGTATTTGGAAGGGTCAAGGTGAATAACAACATGCTCAGAGGATTATTATTTCTTACACATAATTTTCAACCATTCTCAGTATATTATTTCGATCATATATGTAGACTTTGTCCTTCACTCAATACTGCTGTTTCCATCAGATTCCAAGGTAAGATCTCACCATGAGATATAGTTCATAAAAAGAGATGAAAAGAAGAGAAATAGCTCTAAAATAGAGTAATCTATAACACTTTTCCTAGGATTTCTTCTTTCTTGAGTCACTGATCTTTCTTATCATGAAGCACTATATTATCTTGCTTTCCATTAGTTTTGCACACTGATATTATATTTAAGTTTTAATTTGGAGGTATTTTATATATGCCAAGACAGTTGTTTGCTTTTGTTTTTTCAGGATCATTTAATGTCATTGTCCTGTGTCCCAAGGTACCAGCCCTTACATAAATTAATTAGTTTGACCAGAAAGAATATCACTGTCTCTCAGCACTGTGGAATCTTGTGAACTACAGGGAAGTTATTCACCTTCTTGGGTGTCAATTTCTTCTTCTGTAAAGCTAGATGGTAGCATTGTAGAGTCTCTTCTGCTTCTGAGCTTATAGTTTCTAAACATAATCCCGAGTTTCTGAGCTTGTGGACTAGGCCAGTGCAATGAAATACTGTGCAATGGGAAACACTCATTTAACAATGTATTGATGTTTTCTCTTTTATGCCCTTTGAATTTGCTCCCTGCCTCATATATCCAGTGTTTTTATGACTTTTCTCTACCAAAACAGCTCCTAAACCTTCATTTATATGAAGATACTAACCACCAATAATTGTTGAAATGTCAGTCTTAAGTTGTTCCCTTTTAACTTGCATGAATAATATATAGTAAAGATAGTATCTAACGGGTAAAATTATATTTATTCTGTTTTTTTCTTTGCTTCCATTTCACCTTGTAAGGATTAGGCCCATGTCCCTCAAAGTCCTCTTTACATAAAGTTTAGCAAAGGATGAATTTAGATGCTTAATAATAGTTGATTTAAATGAATAATCCAAACCTTATTAAAATCAGTTTATAGGATCTCAGTAGTGCAATGCCTTTTATAAGAGGTAAATTATCAAAAGGAGATTATTTTGTTCAGCCCTTTCACCCAACACAGGAATTCAATCTCCAGCATCCTTGACAGATGGTCATCTAGTCTGCTTCTGCTTCAGCAGTGACAAGTCGCTCACAGATCTCTGTGGCAGATTCTTTATTTTTGTTGACAAACTCGGATGGTGAAGGTTGGTTTTCTTCATACGAACCAAAATTCTGTCTTCCTACACTTCATTCAATTTTTCTAGTTTTGCCATCTAGATTAGTAAGGAAGGCATCTAACATCATCACCATTCATACATTTAGTGCCAACTATCATTTTACCATTACCTGATATTTACTTCATTTGGTTGAACAATTTTTCCTACTCCAAATTAAAAATATATATACTTTTACCCTACCTGGCATAATAAAAAGTTCCTTAGAGAATCAGATATCCAGGATTTTGCTGATAATTAAGAAATTATCTGGAGACTGAGGATATATTCCCAACTGGAGAATTTTTAAGTCAAATTGCATGATTGTAAAATCTGGCATCTGAAAACAGCACCCTAAAATTGACTCGTTATTTATAGTTTTACTAGAGTACTCACACTCAGAGAGCCAGCATTTCAAATGAATTTGAATATTTAACCCAGATTGATACATTGAAGGAAAGCCAGTAACCCCCAAATGCCAGAGCTCAGGACTTTAGCATTGACCCCTAGGATTGAAAAACTCCAAGATCAGGATGGCTTTTGGAAGATAAAATCCAAGTAAGTAGGCTAGTCTTGTTGGAATAGTTATGTTCGTGCTTCTGATCTTTATTTGATATTTTCATTGGCTTTATCTTCTCTTCTTCAAAGTAGCAGTAGGAGCATAGAGATGGTAATATCTTTGCATGGCTTGTAAATCTATCTTTCTAAGGTTTTGGCAAAATTAGAGAGTTTAAAGTTATAAAATCTAGGCAAAAAAAGGTCACTGGACTTTGTATCTAGAAATCTGAGTGGTCTTTCTTGACTCTGCCACTAACTACTCTGGAACTTGTGACAATTCACTTGAGTTCTTCACGTCTTTGTTTTCTAACACATATGCTGCTCATATCTGGTTTTTTGGAAAACTTGGGGCCTTGCTGTCCATTTTACAGAGTGACACTTCATGAATTTTACCATGTTTTCCTATTTGGACAATCCTATGTCTTTTCACCCCTATTCTCCCATCCTTGAGAATCATGAAGGTCACAGAACTTTCTTCACTCAGGAGACACCCTGGGTTAAGACACCGTAAGTGGAGGATGTTGATGGAGGATGCTGACAGTTCTGGGCTGGAGGAACATTCAGGCCAGGAGCAGTCATAGGAACAGGGAGATAAATTAATGCAAATTTCCCCTGCACCTCTGACGCCCATTCACTCATTTATTTACCCACTCACTCAAGAAACACAAGTTTTGGTGAGTGTCTACTTGGTGCCAGTTACTGTAATAGGTACTAGATGAATAAGGATCTATTCTTTGAGGATATCACCAAAGCAACGTGATTTATCAAGTACTATTGAGAGAAGTGCATGTAGGAGGGACTCCCGGCTAGACTTGGCTTCCTGAAAGAAGTGTCATATACTCTGAAACCTGAAAGATGAGGCTAAAATAGTCAGGGATGGATCGGGAAGGGAGGGAGGAAGCGGAGACAACCTTGGCAGACTGAGAGAACACCATGTGTAATTGGCAAATTAAAGACATTTTAAATAGTTCAAAGGTAGCTCAGTCTGGCTAGGATGTAGCCTGTGGTGTGAATAAGTGGAGACCGGGGTGGAGGTTGGGCCTACATCATAAGTAGGTGACCATCTGATTTATAATCTTTTACGTTCTAGAGAGCAACAGGCGACACAAGGAATGATTACACTGGCAGAGTGGAGTATATATATATATTTTTGAGACAGAGTCTCACTCTGTCACCCAGGCTGGAGTGCAGTGACATGATCTCAGCTCACTGCAACCTCTGCCTCCAGGTTCAAGTGATTCTCCTGCCTCAGCCTCCCGAGTAGCTGGGACTACAGGTGTGTATCACCATGCCTAGCTAATTTTTGTATCTTTAGGAGAGAGGGGCTTTCACTGTGTTGGCCAGGATGGTCTCTATCTCTTAACCTTGTGATCTGTCAACCTCGGCCTCCCAGAGTGCTGGGATTACAGGCGTGAGCTACCACATCCAGCCAGAGCAGCGTAATCTAGAATTCATGGTGAACTGGGACACACAGCCATCTACAGGTGAATGGACCTCCTGTGTCATGAGCTCGCCATACATTAAACATGAACTGGGACATGAGGACGTCCGATCGTCTAGGTGGGTTATAAAGAATCTGGACTCCATCGTGATTTTAGCAGCACAGTAACAGGGGACATTTAAAAAGCTTTTGGGGAAAGATACAAGCCCAAACTCATGATTCTCTTTTCTGATTTCCTAAGTGCTAAATGAGTAAGCACCAAGTCGTAGGCTCCATTCTAGATTTGTGTGTATAATTTTTGGTGCTGCTTCTTCACCCCGCCCTTCCACCACTCCCCCTCTCTCCCGGCAGTTCAATCACAGCCTTTCATCCCACAGTAGGAAATTAAATATTTCAATGCAAATGCTTTGAGAGTTACTCTATTGCTAAGGAAAAGTCTCACCCTGATTTTTTTTTTTTTAGGAAGGAGGCTGACTTCTCAGAGAGGGTAAGAAAGAAGAAAATGAGACTCACATGTTCATAGAGTTTGAGAGCTTCACAAATTTATTGTGTGACTATGTTCATGTGTGGAATAGTCTAGAAGAAATGTAAGGCAGGGTGAATAGGAGGGCAGAAAATTCCTTATTTTTTCTTTTAGTGTTAAGGTCTAGCTCTGTTGCCCAGGCTGGAGTACAGTGGCACAATCATAGCTCAATTGCAGCTGCACACACCTGGGCTCAAGCAATCTTCCAGCCTCAGCCTCCTGAGTAGCCGAGATTACAGGTGTGCACCACCATGCCTGGCTGCTTTTAAAACTTTGCAAAGACCAGGTCTCGCCATATGACCCAGGCTGATCTTGAACTCCTGGCCTCAAGGGATCCTTCCACCTAGGCTTCTCAACTTGTTTGGATTACAGACAGGAGCCACCATACTCAACCAAAAAAAAAAAAAAAAAAAAAATCCTACATAAGCTCCTGCCTTCCTTTTTGGCTGATCTGGGGATGGGGTAGGTGAGCATTTTAATAGGGATGGCAGGATGGCATTCTCTTGCAATTAAATACTATGAACATAATTAAAACTTCTACCTCCATGGTTGAAGCGTGTGCTGGGACTCAACAGACGAGATGCAGGAGGAGACGTGGCCACACAGCGAGATGGGGGAGGAAGCAGCATGCCTGCCTGAGTTAACTAAGCCCCAGCTACCCAGCTAATGTGTCTCCTAGAGAAACGGGAGACTCCACGCCACTGCCAGCAATGCTGATCACCAGCCTTTTAATTTTGTAGTTTGAAATGAAGTACCCCTTGATGTATGTTTGATTATTAATTATTATATTATTGTTCATTATTTCTGGAAAGCAATAACATGTTTAATAAAAATCTGAGCTACAATAATGAAAATCATTTAGACAATTTTGAGCATTTCAACCTCCTGAGGACTTCAATTTGATTTCCAAAATACAGTAGAAACTTCCTAATTCAGACTAACGACAGAGAACCCCATTGCGAATTACAATCTTGCAGATGAGTGGGTATGCAAACAGACAGAAAATCAAGGACGGTAAATCACACAATATGCTTCCTCTATTTGTTTTGACAATGATAGTTCAGACTTAATAGTCTATGATCAAACTTCCCTGTACATCAGTCAACGTACTGTTGCTTGTTTCATAAAGATAATGAAGTCTTAGTAATCAGAAATCTCACTCTAGGACTCAGACATTAAATCTTTGCTCCGCTGTGGCAGTGGGACTGCAGGGTTTCAAATAATTATCTGGCTTACAGAGTACTGAAGTGAGGATGACAGAAGTTCCACTATAAATGCACGGTGAAAAAGAGAGGTAAGAGGATATTTCAATCCATTGTATGGCTGCCATTTAGCAATACTGGAATATTTCGTGTTTGCAGTCACAGATCTTTCTAGGCAGAAGAGACTGTGTAGAAGTTAGCATCCTAGTCTACTACGCTGCCGTATTGATTAGGGATCAGTGATCCTCCCTTCGAGAAACAAGGAGGTCTAACTTAGTTACCTGCAATTCTCCCTTGTCTGAGAAAATGCTACACGTTTTTGTGCACTGAATGGAATTTGGCCTCAGAGGTAATGCTGGGATTCAGAATGTAATGTAGCTCAATTTTTATTATTACCCATCATTTTATATTTTCTTCTCCTCCTCTCCCTTCTATTCACATTGATGGATAGTTCTCAGCCCTAGCTGTACATTAGAACCACCTAGGGAGCTATTTAAAAACATCGTTCTGCATCTCCAGACATTCTGCTTTAATTGATGATTGAGAGCCAGTGAGAGACCACTGATAGTTGAAAGGGCTATGTTTTTGTGTTCCATCTTCAGTATTCTATTCTGTATCCTTCATAGACCCCCAGTGGGGAGGATCTATCTGGATCCTGGGTAGGATAGAAACACAGTCTCCCTGTTGGTTAAGTCAGGCCTGCACCATTTACGGGGGAATTGTGGAGTAGAAATCTGCACCCCAGAATCAACATGCCTGGGTGTGAATTATCACGCAAACATGGACTAGCTGAGTCACGTTCTGAAATTTATGTCTCCCTACTCAGGTTTCCTCATCTGTACAAAGCAGACAATTACGACTCTCTATAGACTTGTAACTTAAGGAATGAATACATATGAAGTGCTTAGAACAGTTCTCCACACATGGTAGGAACTGTAAATGTCAGTTGTTACTTTATAGAATCTGTAGGTCAAAGACAGAGGCAATAGAAGGTGTTGCTTTCCAATGCCTGCAGTTCTGAAGAGGTCGGGTTGGGTCTGGAGGTGATAGTGGAATTGCTGATGCCATCAGGAAGAGTGGGATGGTTTTCTGGGTAAACCCTATAAACGGTTTTAAAAGAGTCAATGCTGCAGGATCTCTGCTTTTGTAGCTATCTGTGGGAGTGGGGGGAAAGCTTAGATAAGGAAAGGGCCAGAGAAATAAAATTCTTATATTTAAAAAAAAGGTCCAGCCTGAGTTTTAATAAAATTTTGTTTGTTACCTAAAATGGGTCTGCAATGGTTTTTAGAGACACAGTGAATTCTTAAAATGCTTGTTTATTTGTGGGAGGAATTATTGTAGAGATGTAATATGCTTGGTTAAGATGGCCCAAACACTGACACAACTAAAGTGGTTTATTTGGACTGGAGGGCTGAGAGGAATTCTTTAGCAAGGTAAAATTTCAAAGCTCATAGGTGAGAGACATAAAGGGGCCAGTCAAGTGAAAAGGAAATTTCTAGCCCAAAGAAGGAAGTTAAGCATACCTTCCTCTCTCTAAAGTTAAATCTAGATTGATTAAGATTTTGTGAATCATTTGTTTTGTGGATATTTTCCCCTTCTCCCCAATTTTAGTGGCAACATTTACATTTTAGGCCTCTCCTTCCTATTCCTCCTCTTTTTTGTTTCAAGCCAGGCAGGGCTTACAGAACAGAATAGAGTATCAGTTTAATACCAGCTTAAGCTAAAACTAATTAGGGAAGCAAATCCGCTGCTCCCCTCCAAAATAAAACACTGCATACCAGAATCAAGTCAAGATGACTTTTAGATTGTCTGTTATTTGGGAATATCTGTACTGCTGCTCCTTCAATTACCAAGTCTAATTTGGAATTGACTGCAAATTTAAGCACTTCTCACAGGAGAAGTTCATGAGACATTCAGACTAAATCTAATTCATTTGTACAGTATTTCTTGGGCAAAGGTGGGTAGCTAGGGATTCATCTAACTACGGGGAAGAGGGAAACTGCAGCACAAGGGACTTTCTGTCTCTAAGCGAGGTGACAGCCGAAATGGAAAATGGGACATAGCTCTCCCCAGCCTCACTCTGACCCACCTCTTGGTTACCCATCTCGCCTACGGGCAATTTGCCACCGGTCCCTGCTTCCATCCTTTCTCTGTCTTTGCTTAAACATGCAGAGGCATTTGAAAAACAACAGCAACCTGGTTATCGTAATGTTTATACATATTATGTTCATCAGCCTCTCCAGGCACTTCCTTCGAAACCTGGAGCCCATGGTATTTGGATAAAATTGAAAGGATATGTGCTAATTTGGGCCCTATGACAGCATTGTAACCAAGACTTACAGTTGCAAATGGTTGACAACCCAGCTATTGGGTGATAAGAGAGTGATGGGAATCTGATGTGATGGGATGACCCTTTCTGACAAGTGAACAAAGAAACCTGCATATCTATTTTTAACCAGGCTCTGGAGACTTCCAGTAATTGACATTTGGAGCTGAGCTCATACTTGTCCTATTTCCCGGGGATATTTGCATCTCTTTCTGTGTTTGGGTTTTGTCTGGTTAATCCTGAGCAGGTTGGGAAGCACATTAGCCTCCGCCTAGGCTCAGGACTCGGGCAAGATGCTCTCCTTCCTCCCAGCTCCCTGCAGCCTCCTGGCACAGTCTCTGGTTGGGCCTTCGTGCATGATGTTTTATTCCAGTAGAAATGCAAATGCCACCTTGAGTTTTTGAGAGGTGGGAAAACCTAGACCTAAATCTAAGTTTAGGTTTTATTGTTTGTGTTTATTATAGTGGGACATAGAGAGCCATCAAGGTTGGGTCCTTGAGTTGAAGTGCAGCAGAATAAAATATAAAGCCAGGACTTGGTAGGGGGAGGTGTAGGAGAGGTAGAGATCACCTCCAATCCCCCTTAAACTCTTATGGGAGCTCTTAGGCTGAATCTAGAAACCAAAATCTTAGGCTAATTAGCAAGAGAGAAGCATATGCATATACATTGTCTTAGCTTTAAACACACATAGGGATCTTCTAAAGAGAGAGAGATCTGAAGAAGTGGCCAACGGAAGTTGCTTTTATACTTTTTAGACAAAGAATGATCAGTTTCAGAAGAAATTACAGGACAAAGAACATGCAGCTATGGGCAGTCAATTTCTATAGGAATCACCAGGAGATATATGGGAGGAGGGAGTGTAAAAGTAATGGAAGTAAGGGTTACTTCGAGAAGTCTATTTATTCAGGTCCACTGCAGGCCCCAGTGCCCAGTCTCCGGTGATAACGGCTCTTTTCTCGCCTTGGTATAGGTGTGGGTTCCCTCCCAGAGGAATCTTTATGCTATGCTCCATACAGGAAGACACAGGTCAGCCCACCCGTTTTAAAATGACAATTTCCAGAATGTGGTCAACTGAAAATAATCAGTATACCAATCTGGTGTATTTTGGGATGGCACATCCTTCACTCCTTCAGAGGCTGCATGCAAACTGTTCCCCCAAAAGGAAGTGACTGGAATGGATTGCAGAGTCTGTGAGCTCAGTCTTGGTCTCCCTTTCTTCTTTTCCGTCTTCCCTGCGGCTGCTCATTTACCTGATCAGCCTTCCTGTATTGGGTCTCTTATTCTGCCTCTTCCTAATACAACTTCTTCCCATGCAACGATTCAGTGATTTATCCATGTCCGGGTGCAGTGGACACACAGCGTTTCTGTGTTACTTCTCAGCATGCTTTTAGCATCTGAACAAGGACAAGGCTGAAATCCAAAGGCGTAAACCTGTTGTCTGAGAATTCCAGACACCTAACTGGGGTGATATTCTCAGCTTAAGACGGAGGCTAGGCTTTGCCTGGACGTACTGAAGTATCAGCATTTCAGTATTCGGGCCTCTGCTGCTTCTAGGTAATCAGACCAGTCTCCCTGAAGGTGCGAGGTAAAGGCTGAGATCCGGCAATGATAACAAGGCCGTTCTACTCTTCACAAGAGGCTGCCACAGACATCATTTAGAAAACACAAATCTCTTCACCCCAGCTGAAAAGCCAGAAGTAGTCTCATGGCTCTGAAAGACCAAAATCTTTACAATGATCAACAAGGCCCCAGAAGAGTCCAGCCTTGTCTGGCAATCTTGCTCTCTCTCACTTTCCCAGTCTTTTTCCAGTTCCTTAAACATGTAAGCCATCCACAGTCAGGCAACCCCTCCTCTAACCAGGATGTGGATGGGGGCCGGTCCCTCTGTCTGAGAGGTGCTTTCTCACCCACCACCTCCTCCCCGGTCCCCGGCACGGTCTAACTAGATAACTGCAAATCACCATGCCGGCAGATCAAATGTCACTTCCTCCTGGAATGCTTTCATGATTGCTTATTTGCTCTGTTCTTATCCATACAGTGCTGAGACAATTGGCAATAATTTGCTAACTGTCTAAGTATCTCTACAAGGACAAACTCTGAACGTGAATTGCTCACTGCTGATATCCCCATCTCTACCAACTGTCGGGCCAAGGAAATATGAAAAGAAGTCCTTATGGGACCCACAGATTATATTGAAACCCTGATTGAATAATTATGGTCACAATTGTTATTTTACTATCAGAAGGAAAGTAGCCTAGAGTAGTCCTTAAAAACATGTATTACTTTCTTTGGTAAATTTGATATGTATGTATGTGTAAATATATACAGATATGAATGCACAGCAGAATTGGGGAAATATTTCATTTTTCAAAGCCTCTTTTGTATCTATTATTATATTTGTTTATCAAAAAAATTCTCTGAGGCAGATGAGGCATTTTATTGTGAGAAAACTCAAATATATGTATTATATAAATACATACTAGTATATTATATGGATACTATATATTATACAAGTATTTTTATATATACTAATTTACTATTATATTATATATGATAATTATATATGACAGGTACACATTTATGAATATATTAGATATTTAACTAAAGCCACACTGCAAGCTAGTTTCAAAGACAGAATTCATTACTGAATTTTATAATCAAGAGTGATGATTAAGATGGTGATGACTGTGTGTGGGTGTTGCTGAAAGGACTGCTGCTAGACATCCTTCCTTTTGTGTTGGCGTGGAAAGATGGCTCTTTAATTTTGTACTGTCTTTCACGATTTGTTTGTGATAACAATCGATGACCACTATGAGAAGTCTTTCACTGCTAACTTTTCTGTCAAGTGAGAGAGAGTAAAGCAGAAGTCATCCTGGAAGTAGCTGAGACCAAAATGTGTTGTTTCCACAAGCAAGCTATTAAATACGCACCCAACCCAGACCTGCAGTTTACTGAAGGCTGTTCCATAGTTTGGATGGATTATTCTGAAAACAAATGGGTATGTAATTTTGTGGATGAAATCAGGAAGAGCAAAGTAAAGACCATGACATATGTACATCAGATACTTTGCTAAGCACTTTCATAGGTTTTGACTTTCTTATTAATCCTCCCCACATCCTGAGAGATGCTGGTTTTGTTATTTACTTGTTCCAGACAAAGGAATCAAAGCACAGATCAAAGTCAGTTCGCCTACATAAAGTCACAGGAGCCACCTGATTTATGGGACTGTTTTACCAATTTGAGCTCAATTAATCAATTCCATTGGCTTCAGATCTTTTCCTGGAGCCATTGTATAGTGAAATGGAATATTCTACCATAGATTTACTGTCGTATTGGACAGGTTTTTAGGATCTATGAAATAAACTGACTGCTATTTAGCTAGGGCTTGATGTTATCACACCAACTGCTAAGGTCTGCAGGTTTGAGCCCCACTGCCCAATTTATATGTTAAAACTTAATCTTTGGGAGGCTGAAGTGGGAGAATCACCTAAGGTCGGGAGTTCAAGACCAGCCTGGCCAAACATGGTGAAACTCCATCTCTACTAAAAATTCATAAATTAACTGGTCATAGTGGCACATGCCTGTAATCCCAGCTACAGGAGGCTGAGGTGGGAGGATCACCTGAGGTCTATAAACACAAAAATTAGTCAGGTATAGTGGCACATGCCTGTAATCCCAGCTACTTGGGAGCTGAGGTGGGAGAATTTCTTGAACCCAGAAGGTGAAGGCTGCAGTGAGCCAAAATCTGAGATCATGCCATCGCACTCCAGCCTGGGCAACAGAGCGAGACCCTGTCTCAAACAAAACAAAACACAAAACCAAAAACATAATCTCCACGGTGATGCTATTAGGGGGTAGGGCTTTGGGAGGTGAGGAGGTCATGAGGGTGAAGCCCTCAGGAATGAGATTCATGTCTTTATAAAAGAAATCTGAGAGAGCTAGCATCCTTTTGCCATGTGAGGATGCAGCTACAGATTGGTGGTCTGCAATGTGAAAGATGCTCCTCACTAAATGCTGCATCTGCTAGTGTCTTGATCTCAGACTTCCCAGCCTCTAGAACTGTGAGAAATAAATTTCTGTTGTTTATGAGCCCCCACAGTCTAGTGTATTTTCTTACAGTAGCCTGAACAGACTAAGATATCAACCTCACCAATACCCACAGACTGATCTCTGTCTAGCTTCCAATTTGTACACTGGCCTTAAGCAATGCTTCAGTGCCCACTTTGTGAGATGGGTTTTCTGTGGCTCTCCTTATTCACAATGGACAGCTTGTCATTCAAGAGCTGCTTTGGTAATGCATCACCAATTCTCCACTTGTCTGTCCCATTGCAAATGTCCTGCAAAAAACCACTACCATGCAGGCAATGCCTAGCCTTGTTAATGTCTCCATCTTCTCATTTATTATCCTCTGTACTTGGGTTTTATACTCAAAGTATGCCAAACTCAGGTCAGATGCTTGCTGTGGGTGGACACTCACTTTTTTTTTGTCTCCTTCTTAAGCAGGACATCATAATAATAACATGTGCTAATCATGACACCAAGTATCTTAAACATATTTTGTTACCTAATCCTTAAACATGTACCTTACTTAAATATCACTATAATCCTAGGAATATAGTGATTTCCCATTTCTCTGAAAAGAAAACTGAGACAATAAAAGAAAAGTTCCCCAAGGACATATAGCTTGAAGGAAGTTGAGCTGGTGTTTGTTTTTGTTTGTGTTTAGAGACAGAGTCTTGCTGTCACCCATGCTTGCTGGAGTACAGTGGCATCATCTTGACTCAATGCAAACTCCACCTCCCTGGTTCAAGTGATTCTCATGCCTCAGCCTCCTGATTAGCTGGGATCACAGGCATGCACCGCCATGCCAGGCTAATTTTTGTATTTTTAGTAGGGATGGGGCTTCGACATCATGGTCAGGCTGTTCTCAAACTCCTGACCTCAAGTGATCTGCCCACCTTGGCCTCCCAAAGTGCTGAGATGATAGGCATACACCACTGTGCCCAGCCATGAGCTGGTATTTTGCATACAGGTGCTCTGTCTTCTAGTCCTGCACTGCTGTCAACCATTGTATACTGATGAGATGCTTGATGGGAGCAGGTGGGCATTTTTGCATTCATTTTCTACTTTTATTTTGAAACTCACTATATCATATACAGTGTATTATTTTAATCTATATGTGTGCATACACACACATACCAAATAATGCTTTGTAAGATGGAGGATCTCGGCTGACTGCAACCTATGTCTCCCGAATTCAAGCGATTCCCCCGCCTCAGCCCCTTGAGTAGCTGGGACTATAGGCATGCACCACTACACCCTGCTAATTTTTCATATTTTAGTAGAGACGGGATTTCACCATGGCCAGGATGGTCTCAATCTCCTGACCTCATGATCCGCCTGCCTCAGCCTCCCAAAGTTCTGGGATTACAGGTGTGAGCCACTGCGCCTAGCCAAGATATATAGATAATCTTAATCACGCAGACTGATAGACTAGGAAACATGTTTGATTTGCTCAAGCAAACTCAGCCCTCCAACACAAGGGAGCTATAGTCTGGAGGACATCATATGCTAGAGGGTGACACCTGCAATTCAGGTATTGTAATGAACCAGCCACGAAGGGAAAGGTGCAAAGTTCTGGGAATTTCCAATGTGAGGAAAAGAATCTTCTGGCAAAAAGGAAACCTGTATCATCTTGGAAGCCAATGAAGATTAGGAGAGAGGTCAGAATTTGGAAGATTGATACAAAGAGAAACATAGTATTACTGAAGACTGTAGCTCTTAGCACCCATATATGAACATTACAGCTTATGTTTCACAGAGACAGTCATCAGTTTAAACCTCATTCTCAATCCTGTTATATCCTGAAACCTGCAACTAGAGTTTCTGCATGTAGATCTGACTGGTGCTTGGAATGTCCTCAACCTATACTTGTTGAGTGAAATATTTTCTATGGGTTTTCTGTTGAAATTCAGTACAAACATGTTATGTATATAGAATTTTGTTCACATGTACATATTTTAATAAATTTGTCACATAATGTGGAATGAACTTTCAATTCTGTTTAAAATCCTTGGCTGAATAGAGGGCTTTGTTTGAGGAGGTTGGTGCACACTGTCAGTTATTTGCTAATCCAGGTTCTTCAGTGAATCTGTTTTGGTTCATGTGATTTGGGTGCCTTTTCTGGTATTAGCTTAGGAGTAAATTTATTGTCATAAACTCTCTGTGAGTAATTATTGTTCATGTCTCTAGCTGGCATGTTGAAGGTATTTCACAGTGCTATGAAGTATATTCAAATGCTAGTTTTCATTTTTTATGTTATGATTTTGTTAAACGTGCTTTTATTTTTTTGAAATGGAGTTTCACTCTTGTTGCACAGGCTGGAGTGCAATGGCACGATCTTGGCTCACGACAACCTCTGCCTCCTGGGTTCAAGCGATTCTCCCACCTCAGTATCCCAATTAGCTGGCATTATAGGCATGTGCCACCATGCCTGGCTAATTTTGTATTTTTAGTAGAGACAGGATTTCTCCATGTTGGTCAGGCTGGTCTCCTACTCCTGATCTCAGGTGATCCACCTGCCTTGGCCTCTCTAAGTGCTGGGATTACAGGTGTGAGCTACCATGCCTGGCTGTTAAATGTGCTTTTTAAACTGATATACTGCAAAGGTAATATGGTTTAGCTCTGTGTCCCTACCCAAATCACGTGATGATTTGCAATCCTCAGTGTTAGGGGAGGGACCTGGTGGGAGGTGATTGGATCATGGGGACAAATTTTCCCCCTTGCTGTTCCCATGATAGTGAGTGAGTCCTCATGAGATCTCATGTTTTAAAAATGTCTAGTGCTTCTGCTTCTGCCTTCACTGTGATTGTAAATTTCCTGAGGTCTCCCTGTCATGCTTCCTGTTAAGCCTGTGCAGTTGTAAGTCAATCAAACCTCTTTTCTTCATAAGTTGTTCAGTCTCAGTTCTTTATAGCAGTGTGAAAATGGACTAATACAAAAGGTAACAAAAATTATGGTACTCAGAAATGGTACCATGTTTACCATGTTTTTTTCTTCTTTAAAATTTAAATTTACCCCCCCTTTTTTCTAAGAGAGAGATAGGTCTTGTTCTGTTGCCCAGGCTGGGGTGCAGTGGTATGAGTATAGCTCCCTGCAGCCTCAACTCCTGGGCTAAAGTGATTCTACTACCTTAGCCTCCCAAGTAGCTGGGACTACAGGCATGCACCACCATACCCAACTAATCAAAAAAAATTTTTTTTTTTATAAACAGGATTTAGTTTTGTTGTTCAGGCTAGCCTCAAATTTCTGGCTTTAAGTGACATTCTTGTCTCAGAGTACTGTGATTACATGCATGAGCCACTGGGACCAGTCAAAAAAAATGGCTGGTGCCATTTATTTTCATACAACCAATTATATCATCATGGATTAGTTTAAAGTAGTGATCTTAGGGATGCTAAACACTATAAATGTTATAAAGATGCCATGAATAATTGGTGATCAAGAAATAATGTGTTTAGGTCCCTCTGCTGTACCCAGACTTTTTGTGACCAGAACTTTCTCTGTACTGGACATACATCAGCTATTCAGTTGGCTTACTCTATTGTGGCATAATGATACCTGTCAATTTGGGAGTCTAGTTAACCACACAAACTGGAAAAGGCTGGGTAAGGTCTGGGCAGCACTGAAAGGCAGTGGTTCTAATTTGTTAGCATCTTTCTTTCAGCCCTGGTCAAGGCACTGGCATCTTGGAAATGTCGTGGCATTGCTTCCCTGTCCCATATGTGGAAAAGCAGTCCAGATCTGTTTATAAACAAGCACTTTATCTTCTAGTTTAAAGGTTTCTGCCAGGTGAGATACACTGATAGTTTCAAATTGAAGTTACAGGACCTACAGTTGTTGCTTTGATAAGAGAGAACTGAGTCCATCTGCTGCCATGTTAAAAATGAAAGAAGTACAGGTAAAATCCTAAATCTGAAAATAAAAACTCTAGACTGACCGTAACAAAACAGATTTTTGTAACTCAGGGAATTGTTTAACCATGGTAATAAACTTGTTCACAAATATCATAAATGTAGTAGCAGCAGTAGCCCTTGCTGGGAGTCTGTACTTAAGAAAGAACAACTGTAAAGGCTTTGTATGCTTGAGTCACAAGTTAGAACAGGAGACATGATTTTGCTATCTGCTCTTTTGAGAAGATCCACTGTTCTTATTTGCAGAAATTCCCAGACATTCTAGCTGTTCCTATAATTTTTCTTTCTCATGCTTCAGGTAGCAAATTGACAGTGGGTAGGAGAGAGTAAACGCTGGGGCAACAGAAATTATGTAAATGTTGCATCCCAGAAAGAAAACTTTCAACCCCTTGAGGTCTTTTAAACAGCATTAATTCTATAAATTAGATATAAAATTTAACTTTTTCATGCTAATAATGATTTCATAAAGAAAAACTCGTTAGTAAAGGTAACAAATATGAAGTTCTATTGAACATTTAAATTCAGGAATCTCAGTGAGTGCCCCAGGGAGATATTTACCCAGCCAATGACTCTCTTATGTTATTAAGAAGTAATTTATTCAAGGAAGTCTCCATTCATGAGTTTACATGAGAACAATACCTACTTTTCAAAGGCTTGTGTTCTCAGTACAGAACATATCTAATTTACAATGACTTTTGGTTAAAATTTTCATTAGGTTGGTTCAATAGTATTTGATAATTTTAACTCAGCTTTATGAGATCCCAGGTTCCCATTTACAGGAAGAGAAAATGCATAGGAAATAAATTTTTAAAGGGCAAATTCATCTCTCAAGCAAGCTCTGTTAATTTCAGTAGCATATCTGAGGTGGAGGAAAGTTAACCTTTACTATTTCTATGGCAGTCCATTTGGACAGAAGTGACTGGTATCCATTAAAAACAATTCAGGTCCACCATATCAGCACTTTGCATGTGCCCATCTGTGTAGCACTTCCATAAGGGACTCCTGTGTGAAATACTGAAATGAAAAAGTGGCTCCACAGTTTAAGTGTAGGGTGTTTTCATGGGCATAGAAAAAAAGAATCAAAACAGGCAAAGAACAAGTGTTGCTAGTTCCTGAAATGAGGGTTAAGGAACATACAATGGCCAGAGATCAGGAATTTAGGTAAGAAAACCACTATGTAAGACTTCATCCAGAAGGTAGGATCAGTGGGGCTCAGAATTCCACTTATAAGAAGATAAGACAGCATGGGACCAGACATCCCAGTACAGTGGAATGAGCCTGTCATAGCACAAATCTGACTTGCTGCTTGTATCAGTCTGTTTCATGCTGCCATGAAGACAAACCAGAGACTGGGTAATTTATAAAGAACAGAGGTTTAATTGACTCACAGTTCCACATAGCTAGGGAGGCCTCAGAAAACTTACAATCATGGTTGAAGGTGAAACTGGCCTGTCTTACACGGCGGCAGGTGAAAGACAAACCAGAGATGGGGTAATTTATAAAGAAAAGAGGTTTGATTGACTCACAATTCCACATAGCTAGGGAGGCCTCAGAAAACTTACAATCATGGTTGAAGGTGAAACCGGCCTGTCTTACATGGCGGCAGGTGAAAGACAAACCAGAGACGGGG
>PVKP010004658.1:78750-96048 GCA_004027715.1 Plecturocebus donacophilus
GGGGTAATTTATAAAGAAAAGAGGTTTGATTGACTCACAGTTCCACATAGCTAGGGAGGCCTCAGAAAACTTACAATCGTGGTTGAAGGTGAAACCGGCCTGTCTTACATGGCGGCAGGTAAAAGACAAACCAGAGATGGGGTAATTTATAAAGAAAAGAGGTTTGATTGACTCACAGTTCCACATAGCTAGGGAGGCCTCAGGAAACTTACAATCGTAGTTGAAGGTGAAACCGGCCTGTCTTACATGGCGGCAGGTGAAAGACAAATCAGAGACGGGGTAATTTATAAAGAAAAGAGGTTTGATTGACTCACAGTTCCACATAGCTAGGGAGGCCTCAGAAAACTTACAATTGTGGTTGAAGGTGAAACCGGCCTGTCTTACATGGTGGCAGGTGAGAGAAGAAAGAGCCAAGTGAAGAGGGAAGCCCTTTAAAGAACCACAAGGTCTTGTGAGAACTATCACAAGGACAATACAGAGAAAACTACCCTATGATTCAGTGATCTCTACTTGGTCCCGCCCTTGACATGTACAGATTATTACAACTCAAGGTGAGATTTGGGTGGGGAAGCAGAACCAAACCATATCACTGCTCCAGAAGGGAAGATCTCAGGGATGCGGTGATCGCAGCGTAATGGGGATTTTGCCAACGTAATGGGGACTTTGCCCAGCTTGCCTGGAAAAGGAACAAGTTAACAAGAGGTTGCAAACCCCACCCCGCCAGATATCCAAAACCCCAAATCTACAGATAATTAAAGATTTTAGCAATTAAGTTTCCAGTTAAAGCCACCTGGTTTAGACTTCCAAGGTGATAACTTCAAACTTTTTTCCCAGGTAATTTGCAATCCTATCAACACTCTCCCAATTTTATCAACCAGTTGAAAGGATCTGTTTGCCAACAATGAAATCATCTCACATTATTAGCACCATGTTGACACTATTGAATTGTAAATAAAATGTCCTGTCATGTTAAGCAGCAGGGTCCTGAAAAATTAGCTATGGTTTGCATAGCTGTGATCGCCCTTAATGAAAGACCAAGCAAGTCACTCCCAGGCCACCATGACCAATCTGAACTAGCCTCTTTCCCCTGACTCGTCAGGTTAAAGAAGAGGACTAGGAAACAATTATTTGGTGAATTTGATCAATGCAGAAAACCAAACTAGATTATACACCTTCCAAATGTCAGTTTCCATTTACTAACAGTCTTATGTGTATTTCTTCGCTTTATTTAACTCTTGAAAGTGCCTGTGGTCTACTTAGAAAACAGACTATTTCACACTTGTCCCAACCCACAGTAAAGAGGGAACTGGCTTGCTTCTCTGTAGGAGTTCTGGGCTATAAAATCAGCCTCATATTAAGATGGGATTCAAAAGAACATCTCTTGTTCTTTTTAGAACTTGGCCTCTGAGACACCATATAAAAACTTTGAAACCAAAGTCAAAAGCCTTGTGTGTTCATTGCGTATGGACTTTGCAATCTGTCTAAAATACATTCTGATAGCATTAGAAGTGAATCTACAGACTACATGGTATGTGATTGCCATCATCATTATAAGTTACGGCTCTGTATTTTATAGTATATAATAAAATGAAATGATAAAAGTGACATTAAACTTTGAATTTCAGTCTTTAAATCACACATTTGATACATCATTTGGCAGCTAAATGTCTCTTAAGTACTGTGGAAACTTTTATGATTTAATGTTTGCCTAAAGAACTGAAAGAAATGGGTAAAGCTGTGTCACTAAGTACAGTTGAACGATGCTGCATAAAACCACTAGAAAGCAGATGACAGTATACTTTCCTTTGGCCTCTGAGAAGAGAAGGACCAGCATTTGAGCTGCTCTACATACTTCTGGTCTCCTGGTTCCTAAAGGATTGTCAAAACCACTCCATGCACAGAATAAGCATAGAGTTTACATGCTTTCTTACCATTGCACTTAACTTGCCCCGACAACCCTTTAAAACCCTTCATTATGCCTAAGAAATTGATATTTTGGTCTCTGGTGGTTGTTTGTACTTAGCCTGCTGTCTTTGTTGGTTTTGCTCCAACCAAAAAGAATCCACTGAAATATGGGAAGTCTTAACTCTCAGTGCTTAAAGGCTCAATGAACTGGCTCCCACTGCTGTGAATAGGATGTGCCTGCAGGGTTTCCTAAAGACCTTGTTGACTATGCACCTGTTTCTCAGATTTAGGAGCTTCAAAATAGGATGTTCTATTCTTGGGATGGGAGCTGGCCTAACTTGACAAAGCTCGTGTTGCTATTAACTTTATTTATGTATGTTATGTTATGTTATGTTATGTTATGTTATGTCATGTCATGTTATGTTATGAGACAGGTTCTTGCTCTGTTACCCAGGCTGGAGTGCAGTCATGTAATCTTGGCTCAATGCAGGCTCAACCTCCAGGGCTCAAGCGATCCTATCACTTCAGCATCCTGAGTAGGTGGGATCACAGGCACACACCTCGTGCCTAGCTAATTTTGTTTGTGTTTTGTAGAGATGGCAGTCACACTATGTTGGCTAGGCTGGTCTTAAATTCTGGACTTAAGCTATCCACCTGCCTTAGCCTCTCAAAGTGCTGGGATTACAGCCATGAGCCACCACGCCTGGCTCATCATTCATTACTTTATAAACTTTGTTTTACGATCCTTCTGGCAATGGAAATAGTTTTCCATATCCTGACCCCCACAGTCATTACTCAAATGCCTGGTCAGAAGGCCGGACTTAAAACAGCAGTATCTTGTTTCCAAACTCACTTTGTTCAGGCTGTGACTACAATTAGATAATCATAGGCCAACTTCCACACTGATAGAGGAACAATGCAATTTGTGGTGCAATCTGATGATGATTCTAGAGGATTTGGGAAGCTCCTGTTACTCCCTAGAATGCTTGCCCATCTGTTGACTCCTACTGAAACAGCCACCGTCCTCCATCATCAATGCTTCATCCTTTCAACCCAAAGTATGAATCCCCGTGATACTTAAAGGTTGTAACACAGGTAATTCCCCGAAGTGTTCTTAATCATACTTAAAGATACAGGAAGTATGTATGATTTTTCTTTTTTGTAGGAGGGAGTAGGAGGCCCTAAAGGTAGAAATTCTGAAAAAGATTGGAATGAAAGAGAACCAATAAGGAGGAAGAAAGAAAAGAAACAGAAAATCCAGAGATCAGCTGGGCATGGGCTCATGCCTATAATCCCAGCACTTTGGAAGGCTGAGGTAGGCGGATCACTGGAGATCATGAGTTTGAGACCATCCTGGCCAACATGGTGAAACCCCATCTCTACTAAAAATACAAAAATTAGCTGGGGATGGTGGTGTGTGCCTGTAGTCCCAGCTACTCAGGAGGCTGAGGCAGGAGAATTGCTTGAACCTGGGAGGCGGAGGTTGCAGGGAGCCAAGATCACGCCACTACACTCCAGCCTGAGTAAGAGTGAGACTCTTGCCTGATAACTTTTGCCTTTGGGTCTATTGACAAAACTCTAGGATTTTAAAGAATCTAAATTACTTTTTGTCACCTTCTTAGTTAGAAAGGCCAATCCTAATATTAATGAACACTCCTGAGCAATGAAATTATATTTTTTCTTTCATCACCAAGTCCATCATATATGATCTACATTACAACTGCTATCCATGCAATGCATACATGTTTTAGGCTTAAGTAACTTTTTCTTTCCCATCTGTGTTCTAAATCTGTGCCATATGTCACCTAACAAGGTATTTTCCATTATTCTTTTATTCAGTTCACTACATGTTATTCCTCTTGTCCCTTGAAAATTAGCCTGTGTGTAATCAGAAATCACTTCCACTCACAGCTCAGTGCACCTATTGTAGATGTGACAAATATGTGTTTATGCGTCTGGTAACTAGATTAAAACATTGAAAAGAAACAGAAGGATGGACTGTACTGAAAAGAATGGAAAACACAAGCATGAAAATCAACAAAACCAGAATGAATTAAAAGCTGCAATGAATGAAATCGCTATCAATAGTTCTTTATCTGTAACAACGCCCTGGATTTTGCAGTGCTCAACATTCAATTGCAATGACACTTAAAAACCTAAGAGAAGGAGGAAAATAACTTTTCAACAGACTTTCTGTGAAGATGACTTGAAAATGGCTGATCAGTTTCTGTGGATCTTCTGGCTACCTTTATGCTATGCATACATCTTCTTTGCCCCTGGATATTGAAATACTATGGTAGGGAAAACATCTTGTGTTAAATTATTTAAGAGAGCAAATTAATTATTCTCTTAAATTTGGGTGCTATTTTGATACCTGAAATAAGAGAAAAGAGAAAGCAAGTGTGATCTCTTCTCACAGGGTCTTGCTGCGGGCTGTGAGGGTGGCACTGGGGGCTTGCTGGGCCATTTTGTCAATCCAGGAATGATGAGTTCATACACAGATGACTGCTTCCATTCTCAAAATATACTCATAGAATTCAGTTTCTGTACAGTCTCCTAATAACTGTTATTCAAAATACTTTTCATAAAGAAGCTGATGTTTTGGGGGAAACACAATAAAACACCTAGCAATACAACAAAAGCAATCATAACATAGAAATGTACAACCAAACCATCATCCAGGAATGCTGATATCAACAACAGGTAGGCTCTTATGTAAATGTCATCCAAAGAGGCAATGGATCAGATTAAACAGTAAACTAAATCCAGAAGAAAAAAAAAGCAAAGAGAAACAACAGAAACGTTTATATCCCAGGTACGACAAAAAGCAGAAAATCAAAGCCAAGCGTATAAATCACCCTCACGACCTACCTTTCTTTGTTTCCTTTTCTTTTTTCCTTCCTTTCCTTTCTTTCTCTTTTTGTGTCTCTCTCTTTCTTTATTTCTCTACTTTTTCTTTCTCTTTTTTCTTTCTTTTCTTTTTTTATGTTTGACACCCAAATTTTATTCTTTAGACCAGTTCAGGTTCACAGAAAAATTGAGTAGCAGGTACAGAGTTTCCTTAGACCCCCAGCCCCTCCACATACCCAGGATCCCCAACTATCAACATCCCCATCAGAGTGGTCCATTTATTACAGCCGATAGATATACATCAACATGTCATTATCACCCAGTTTACATGAGGCTTGCTCTTGGTGTTGGACAGTCCATGGGTTGACAAATGCCTAATAACCTATATCCACCATTACAGTGCCATGCAGAAGAGTCTCACTGCCCTAAAAATCCTGGGCTCTGCCCACTCATCCCTCCCTCCCTTCTAGCCCCTGGCTTTTTACTGTTTCCAGTTTTCCCTTTACTGGAATGGTGGATAATTGGACTCCTTCAGAATGGAGCCTTTTCATGCTTCTTTCAGCAACATGCATCTAACTTTCCTCCCTGTCTTTTCCTGGCTTGATAGTGCACTTCTTTTTAGTGCTGAAAAACATTCTACTGTCTGGATATAGCAGTTTATTTTTGTATTCACTTATATGCATATAAAATAGAGGAGGGAATGCTGTGTTGGATATTTACATTTGGGAATTTAAAGCATGTATATGACAAGTAAGTATAAAGTATGTGTGAAAATTATAAAGCAGAAAGTTGTCAGGATATCTGAATGCACACAAATACACACCTGAGTTCATGCTATAAAATGTTATAGAATGTGTAAGTACATATATAGGGCTGAGAAAACACCCAGAGAGGAAGGGGGAAGGAGAGATGTATCTGAAATAATAAAAAGAAAATCCCGGCCGGGTGCGGTGTCTCACACCTGTAATCCCAGCACTTTGGGAGGCCGAGGCGGGTGGATCATGAGGTCAAGAGATTGAGACCATCTTGGTCAACATGGTGAAACTGTCTCTACTAAAATTACAAAAGTTAGCTGGGCATGGTGGTGCACACCTGTAGTGCCAGCTCCTCAGGAGGCTGAGGCAGAATCGCTTGAACCCGGGAGGTGGAGATTGCAGTGGGTCAAGATCGCACCACTGCACTCCAGCTTTTGTATTTTTAGTAGAGTGAGACTTGATCTCAGAAAATCCCATCTGTCAAGAGGGAATCTAGAGTACCTCATCCTATGAGGAACTCCCAACCCTTGTGAGGGTCCAACAGACAGATCCAAGTGAGAGAATGAAACCACCACACAAGCACCCTGCACAGAGCAGGTGGAGGGCAGCTTCCACAGAGACCCACTAGAGGAACAACCTGGACTTGTCCCCAGGTGCTAGGGCCAAGTAAGAGGAAAATGTGCCTTCTCTCCTTCCTTCCTATGACACCACTTTCTGTTTTGGTCTTGTTCTCTTCATAATAGAGGCAGGGAAACAGAATCAACAGTTTCATAGAAAGCCACCTCTACCTTGTTCTAAAGGAGTTGGCAATGGTTTGGCTAGAATCAAACAAGTATATATTTTGAAGACTAACAATTTAAAACAGTTTAAGAAAAAAAATTCTAGGTATCATTTAGCTTTCAAGTTTCTAGCAGCTGCTCTTCAAACACTGTAAATCCGCGCAAGAGGCAAGCTCTTACCTGATGGACTGGATCACTCCCTTGTGTAGCTCTGTAGACCTAAACATGAAAAAAATGGAAGTAATGAAGCAAAGTTCTTAGTTTGAGAAATATATTCTATACTGACATGTATTTTTTTTAAATTGCTCTTTATTCAAGAAAAATGGTAAAGCAATGTATAATAACTGAGATTAATTTTGTCATTTGCCTTTATAAATTTCTCACTGAACTATAGTGAACACAGAAGTGAAATTTACCTGTGGAAGACTTCTTGTTCCTCATCAGAATAAAATGATATTGCTGCATTAATTGAGTTTTGATTTCTACTACATCTACGCAAGTAAGATTTTACTTGGGTTGGTCTCTATTACCTTGAGGATTTTGATACCTGTTGGCTACTTTTCATTTCACTATATCAACTGAATGAGAAGTAAAGAAGAAACTTCAAGCCCTTCTTCTGCCACAGAAATTCTGCCTAGAGACTTAATGTCGGAGGATTATTATGGAAATCTCTTAATCTGTTTCACTTAGATGGTAAAATCTAGAACATTAGCCAGTTGTTTGGGTCAAAAGTTTATTGAAATCCATTTACTACATGTAATCTTTTTTATTTTTTAGCTAAGCAATACAAACAAACTCTGTTCCAAAATGGGTTTTATATGAGTTGCAATTCATTTTCATGGTTGTCAGTGGTGTAAGATTGGTGAATTAGGACCTGTGAGGACTAATATTCTATCGCAAATGAAAAATTCCAACTTCATTCTAGAATCCTTGAATTCATGAACCTAGACCAGGGCTTGGCAAACTGTAGCCCTGGGGCCAAATCTAGCCTGCTGGCCTCTGACTTGTGAGCTGAGAATAGTTTTTACTGTTTTAAACAGTTAAAAGAAAACTATTTCATGGCATGTGAAAATTACATGAAATTAAAATTTCATTGTGCACCAATAAAGTTTTTCTGGAGCACAGCCACATGCACTTGTTTATATATAGTCCATGACTCCTTTCATGCTATGAGGGCAGTAGGTGAGTAGTTGAAATGGAGAGGGTACGACCCGCACATCTTAAAATATTTACAACCTGGCCCTTTAAGAAAAGTGTACTAACCCCTGACCTGGGCAGTCATTGATTTCCTCTTGGTTGGAGGTATGGGGGCAGATAATGTGATGAGATCCTAACAACTCATGCTGATCAATAAAATAGGTGAATGCTAACTTTTCAGACCATTAAGATAAAAAGAATTATATTTTGTCCTGGGGCCTGTAGGTCACTCACAGCAGACTACGCCAGATATAAGCATGAATAAATGGTGTCCTTAGCTAACTGTGCTGGAAGTTCCAGGCTGAATTCATTGCTGTACTTGAGATACTCATCAGTTCCATTTTTCACCTGATAAGACTTAACACTATTCTTAATACCTGATAAGAATATTTAGATCATTAACTCAATATAGAAGAAATACAACTCTTGAGAGAAGCAAATAAAAATATTTAAATATGTATGTCATTATTCACATGAGTAATTTACATGTAGCTAAAAAAGTCTACATGTTTGTGTGACTTATACAAAAAATACTTAAGAATTTATATAAAGTTGAAAAATGGATACAACCAAACTACATTTTTAATGAACAGATGTAAACACATAAACATACATATTCATATATATGTAATAAACAATTAACTTTGCTGAAAGAGAGCTCTGGTCTTTTCCCTCGGCCCTGGGAAATCACGGCTAAGTCCTTGTAATGTCCTGTTTGCTGTGAGTGTCACTGTTTACCTTGGTGTCTTGGACTGCACCGATAGGCTATACTAACAATGTGATTCACGGTAGGGGCCCTGGGCCATTCACTATCAAATTGATTTTCACGAAGCTGGTGACAAAGGTCAGCCCTGCAGATAGTCAACCGTGCTTATATAACTGAGCCCCAGTAAGAACTCTGGACAATGAGCTCGGAGGGCTTCTATAGTTGCCATACGGCATACAAATAAACACACATCATGTTTCTGGGAGAAGAAAGCACTGTCTGCAAAACTCCAGTGGGAGAGGATTGCTAGAAGCCTGGCTCTGGAAACTGTCCTGGATCCTGCCCCATGTGCCCTCCCCTTGGGTAATTTGAATCTGCATCCTTTCACTATAATAAAACCAAACTGCTGAGTATGCGTACTTTCATGAGTTTAGTGATCTTTCTAGAAAATCTTCAAAACTAAAAGTAGTCTTGAGGACCCCCAAACTGGCAACTAGTGATAGAAGTGGGGGTGGTCTTGGGGACCCCAAACTCTGCTGTATATATACATTTTTTGATTTGTTTACACACATACATATATCATATATATCATAAAAATCATGCTACTAGGGTTTTGTGTGTGTGTGTGTGTGTGTGTGTGTGGGGGGGGGGGTGGATAATGTGGATTCTAGGATACTAATGATTCTTAATCTGGTGGTGGTTAAATAAGTATTAACATATCATTATTCTTTAACATGTAAATAATGCATTTTGTACACTCTTCTATATTTATAATATCTCAATATTTTAAAAAAGAGGGCAAACTCTCCATAGAGCAAGATATTATAAACACACATTCATACAAGTTTCAGTGCAGCAACTAATGCATTCAGCTATACTAGAGATTACCATTCTAAGTTGAAGGAGAAAAAGGAATAATGTAACATTCATGTATTTATCATGTATTTTTCAGTGGACAGTGATGTGTATACTGCATGACCCCCAGATGTAGATATGCAATGACTGCCGAAAGGCCAGGAACTGCACCAAATGCATCTCTGTGAGTGAAGGATACTGTTGATAGGTTTAAATTTTGTTTGTAATCAATCTGTTAAAAACTATTTATCTAAGCACACAGTATTCCCAGAACTTGGATAAATAATTTTACAGGCAATAAAGAGAAAAAGATTATAAAGAGGGCTAGATATCTAACTAAGCAGAAGAGTCAGAATATGCCAAGGAAGCAGAGAGTGTGCCATAGGCTTGCACCAGTAGCCTGCTCAGACAGAGTGATACATATACACTGAAGATGGTAACTTACTAGGTCATGTTATAAAGTCTTTTAAAACGTCACCCAGATTGACTGTCACAAGTCAATTCCTGGCAACTGCATTACCTGCCTTTGTCTGATTCCATTGTTCACACGGGCCCTAAATAATCAGGCCAGTCTCATTGATCAGTGGCTTGCTCTGGCCAACTGAACAACTCAATCAAATCGACCCTGTGGTAACTTGTTTCATTGCTTAGCAGGTAGCAGCTAGGATTCCCCCAAAGCCTGAGTCAGCCATCTTTGAGCATGTAAAGCAATAAACATGAGGCTGCTTGCAAGCAAAGAGCACAGTTGCAGAGAGCAAACCACTGGGTGGCACTACCGCATGTTGCTTCAAGGAGAGCTTGGCTACACTGGTGGAGGATCTCAAATCTTAACATGTGTTGACAATCATTCAATGGAACTTGCAGAAACGCTGATTTCTAGGCCCCACTCCAGAGACACTGATTCAGTGTCCTGTGTTGGGGCCCCAGGGATATGCAGTTTTCAGTAAGTACCTAAGTAGTTCTGATAGTGATGGTCTCAGAGAATCTTAGAGAAACATAAAGCTTTATTTGCCCTGTAGCCAAACCTCAACAGCCAGAACTGCTTCTAGGTTTCCAAAAAGGGCTGTTGGTTTCACTATCACCATACAATTCACCTGCTTATGACGGGACCTTTTAGCAGCCATAAATTCTATGACCCAGTAGGAAAGGTTGTAGCCAAAGGCTCTGTCCACAAGCCTTTGGCCAGTGTATAAATGGTACTTACTTGGTTTCTATGTAAATGATGTGAACCTCCAAAGTATTTTATTAACATCCTATAACTGTATATCCCCAGAGAATAATCTTGGCTGATTTCTCTCTGCAGAATATACATTGCTATAGCCCTCATTATTTTATAGCTGTCAAGCAAAACCCTGAGCAGCTGGGCTGAACTGGTCTGCTTTTTTGGACCATATTAAAGGACTTTATGTTGTTAATAAATGGAGGCAATTAAAGGTTAAGTATTTAGTTCATCTTCCTTTTAAAATAATGAATGATTGTAAAGACAGGTTTAATTTAATTCCCCAAATTTAAAGAGTTATTCAGAGTCTAAGAGTGGCTGGGCGCAGTGGCTCAAGCCTATAATTCCAGAGCTTTGGTAGGCCAAGGAGGGCAGATCACAAGGTCTAGAGATCAAGACCATCCTGACCAGCATGGTGAAACCCCGTCCCTACTAAAAATACAAAAATTAACCGGGTGTGGTGGTGTGCACCTGTAACCCCAGCTACTTGGGAGGCTGAGGCAGGAGAATCACTTGAACACCGGAGGCGGAGGTTGCACTGAGCTGAGATCATGCCACTGCACTTCAGCCTGGCGACAGAGCGAGAGTCCGTCTCAAAAAAGAAAAAAAGTCTAAGAGTACTTTCTGTTTCTGGTTCCATACTTAGGGAGCTTGGAAGCTGCTGCTCCATCCTAATAAGTGAAAAAATGCAGGACAACAACTCTTCTTAAATGTGTAAAAGAGGTAAGTTCACAGGACAAATCTCTGCCTTCCAAATTGGAAACACATCACAGGCAGACACAAAATCACAACATACAGGAATAGAAACCTCCATGGGAACCAGGGCTGGGGTAGAAAAACTGGAACTGTAATTGGCGACTCACTGGAGGCTTGGTGTGAACAAGCCCGAGAGCCAAAAACTAAGGGAAACCCTGTCCTAAGGGTTCCCTCACACGTCTGTGAGTTTTACCTGCAGGAGCTTGACCAGATCCTCACAGTGATTATAAGAGAAAAATCTCCTTGTGCTTCTGTCAAGGGGTAGGGGTGAAGGAACCATTTCTGGAACACACCAGAACACTCTGTTCTTTTAAACAAAGTCTACCCTCAGGAGAAGCTAGTTAACCAGAGTCTAATGTGCTGGGATTTTATCAGTCTCACTGACCCAGGAAAAGGGAAAGAGTCCAACTCCAGCCAGCTGTGTAGCCTTCCCCATGGGAGAGGGAAATACCCAATTCCAGCCCACTCTAGTATTTCTGTGGGAGAAGGAAAAAGCTCAACTTTAGCCCACTTCAACCATCCTGTCTCAACGAAGGAGGGAGAAATAAAATGAGAAACACTTGGAAAGTTCACAGTCCAGAGGCACAAACACGCCGAAAGACTGAGACCTAATTATGAGTCCACAGAATGCTTCCCCTTCCCCTACAGCTTACCATTACATTATTAAAGGCCTACCAACAACAGTTCCTCTTACCAGTACATCATCTCCAGCTACCAAGAAAAGATTACAAGCCATACTAAAAAGCAAAACACAGTTGAAGAGACACAGCAAGCATTAGAACCAAACGTACTGGGAAGGTAGAATTAGCAGAGAGGGAATTTAAAACAACTATGATTAATATGCTAAGGAATACATATAAGAAAGTAGACTGTATGCCAGAACAGATGGAAAAGGTAAGAAAAGAGATGGAAATCCTAAGGAACCTAAAAGACATACTAGAGATTAAAAACACAATAACAGAAATGGAAGAACGCCTTTTGTGGGCTTATTGGTGGACTGGATGTGGCTGAGGAAACAATCTTTGAGTTGGAGGATATATTAATAAAAACCTCCAAAACTGAAAAGCAGAGAGAACAAACCCTGATAAAAACAGAATATTCAAGAACTGTAGGAAAACTAAAAAAAGATGTAAAATGTGTAACAAGAATATGAGAAGGATAAGAAAGAGAAAAAGAAATATTTAAAACAATACTGACTGAAAAATTCCCCAAATTAATGTCAGACACTAAACTACAGATCCAGGAAGCTCAGAGAACACTAAACAACAAAATATCTGAGGAACTACACCTAGGCCTTTCACTTTCACACAAAAGAAAATCAAAGATAAAGAAGAAAATTCTGAAAGTAAAAGGAATAAAAAACCCAGCTTATCTATCAAAAGAAAAAGATTCACCTCTGACTTCTCAGAAACCATGAAAGCAAAAAAAAAAAAAAAAAAAAAAAAAAAAAAAAAAACCCAAAATAAACAACAAAAAAAAAAAATTCACACCTGAATTCCAAAAAAAAAAAAAAAAAAAAAAAAAAAAAAAAAAAAAAAGTGGAGAGAAATAGTTAAGGTGTTAACAGAAAGAAATCACCAAGACTCCTATACCCTATGAAGTTATTTTACAATAGTGATGGAAAAATAAGGACTTTTTCAGAAAAATAAAAATTGAGGGAATTTTGTTACTAGTAGATCTCTCTTGTAAGGGATATTAGAAAAACTACTTTAGAAAGAAAATAACATAAGTAAGAACTCGGGTCTACATAAATAAAGGGAGTACATTAAAAAATAAGGTAAAATAAAAACATTTATTTTTTTATATAACAGGTAACAGTTTATTCAAAATCATTGGCTATGTATGCTTTTGTGTGTGTGTGGGTGGGTGGGTGTGGGTGTATGTACATCTGTGTCTGTATGCTTCTATATACATGTAATTGAAGCAAATGACGGCAATGGTATAAGGGATGGGAGAAAGGAATTAGAATTATTTTGTTATTATAAGATACTCTCACTGCCTTTGAAGTGGCACAGTGTTATCTGAAAGTGGCACAGGGCTCGGATTAGTTGTCCTTTTTAAAATGAAAGACTCTAAGGCAACCACTAAGAAAGTAAAAAAAAAAGAAAGTATAACTAATATTCTAAGAAAGGAGAGAAAATGCAGTTGTATTAAACCCTCAATTAGGCTCATGCCTGTAATCCCAGCACTGTGGGATGCCAAGGTGGGTGGATCACGAGGTCAGGAGTTTGAGACCAGTCTGACTAACATGATGAAACCCAGTCTCTACTAAAAATACAAAAAAAATTAGCTGGGCATGGTGATGTGTGCCTGTAATCCTGGCTACTCAGGAGGCTGAGGCAAAAGAATTGCTTGAACCCAGGAGGGGGAGGTTGCAGTGAGCCCAGATCATGCCATTGCACTCCAGCCTGGGCGACAGAGCGAGACTCCATTTCGAATAAACAAACACCCTCAATTAAATCCTTAAAATGCAGAAAATAAGTGTAAGAAAAAGTAGGAACAACAAAAAAGCAACAAAGGGGAAATAGTAACAAATACGGTAGATAGCAATCCAATTATATTGATAATGATATTGAATGCAGTGATCTAAATGCAGCAATTAGAACACAGACTCACAGTGAATCAGAAAACAAGACTCAATTGGATGTTTTCTACAAGAATCTCACTTTAGGCATAAATATATATACAGATAAAAGGAAGTGGATAAAGAACAATATACCATGCTAACACTAACCAAAAGAAAGCAGGAGTTGCTACATTAATTTCAAAAAGAACAGACTTCAAAGGAAAATTATCAAGGATAATGAAAGACATTAAGTAAAAATGAAGGGATCAATTCTTCAAGAAGACAATGATTTTAGTGTAGGTGCCTAAAATCAGAGCATAAAAATATACCAGGCATAAACCAATAGCACTGCAAGGAGAAATAAATTAATCCAAGCTTATAGTTAAAGACATTAATACCTCTCTATCAGCAATTCACAGAACCAGCAGGCATACAATCAGTAAGGACAAGCTGAACTCAACAATACTGTCCATCAACTGGATATAACGAACATCTGTAAATTACTTGATCTGAGAACAGCAGAATACACATTCTTCTCAAGCTAACATGGAAGATTCATAAAGACAGAAAATATTCTGACCTATAAAATACTGATTAGCAATTTTCAAAAAACAGAAATCATATAATGTCTGCTGTCAGACCACAATGGAGTTAAATTAGAAATCAATGATAAAAGAGAGCTGGAAAATCACAAACTATGTGGAAATTAGATAGGAGACTTCCAAAAAACACATAGGTCCAAAAAGAAATTTCAAGAGAAATTTAAAAAATATTTTGAGTCAAATGAAAATGAAAACACAACTTATCAAAATGTTTGGGATGCAGTGAAATCAGTGCTTTGAGGGGAATGTATAGCACTGAATGCATACGTTAGAGAAAAAGAAAGATCTAAAATCAATTCTCAGCTTCTTCTGTAGGAAACTAGGAAAAGAAGAGGAAATTAAATCCAAAGTAAGTAGAATAAAAGAAATAATAAAAATTAGAGCAGAAGTCAATGAAACTGAAAACAGAAACTCAATAAAGAAAAGAAACAAAACCAAAAGCTGTTTCTTTGAAGAGATAATAAAATGAGTAAAGTCCTAGTGAGCCCAACCAAGGAAAAAGGAGAGAAGACACAAATTACTTTGTCAGAGATGAAAAAGGGTGTATTACTTCAGATGTCACTAAGACCGTGAACGAGGCAAGGATGTTCCCTGTCAACACTGCTTTACAATATGGTACTGGAAATATTAGCCAGTGCGATAAAAACAAAAGAACATATATACAGGTTGAGAAAGGAGAAACAAAGATAGTTTATGGTAGTCTATGTAGAAAACCCGAACAATGAACAAAAACAAAACCCCAAACTCCTGAAACTAGTAAATGATTATTATGGCAAGGTTACATAAAGTGAATATAGAGGCGTCAATTCCTTTCCTATACACCAGCAGTAAACAAGTGGAATTTGAAATTAGAAACACAATACCATTTTTATTAGTGCCCTCAAAATAACATGCTTAGGTATAAATCTAATGAAATACATACAAGATCTATATGAAAAAAACTATAAAACTCTGTTGAAAGAAATCAAAAATAATTAAATAAATGAAGAGATATCCCATATTCATAGATAGGAAGACTCAGTTTTGGCAAGTCAGTTTATCCCAACTTGATCTATAGATTCAATGCAAACACAATGAAAATTTCAGGAAGTTATTTTGTAGATACTGACAAACTGATTCCAAAGTTTGTATGTATAGGAAAAAGACCCCAAATTGCCAACACATTACTGAAGAAGAAGAAAAAAGTTTGTGGACTGACACTACAAACTTCAAGACTTACTATAAAGCTGCAATAAAGACTCTGTGGTATTGGTAAAATAATAAACCAATAGATCAATAGACCAGAAGACAGATCCCAGAAATAGACCTACATAAACATAGTCAACTGATTTTTGACAACAGAGCAAAGGCAATGTTGAAGATATAGTCTTTTGAACAAATTGTGCCAGCCCAACTAGACATCCATATGAAAGAAAAAAAGGAATCTGGACACACTTTCCACTCTTTACAAAAAATAACTCAAAATGGATCACAGACCTCAATGCAAAATGAAAAACTCCTAGAAGGTAACACAGGAGAATATCTAGATTACTACAAAACTCCTAGAAGATAACATAGAAAATCTAGATAACCTTGGATTTGGCAATGACTTTTTTGTGTATGACACAAATGGCATGAACCGTGAAAGGAATACTAGAGAAGCTGGATTTCATTAGAATTAAATATTTCTGCTTTGCGAATGATACTGTGGAAAGAATAAAAAGGCAAGTCACAGACTGGCAATAAATATTTGCAAAAGACACATCTGAAAAAGGATTACTATCTATGTAAAGAACTCTTAAAACTAAACAGTAAGAAAATGAATAATCCAATTAGAAAATGGGCCAAATGTCTTAACAGATATCTCATTTAAGAAGATATACAGGTGGGGTGTGGTAACTCACACCTGTAATCCCAACACTGTGGGAGGCCCAGGCAGGTGGATCATCTGAGGTCAGGATTTCAAGACCAGCCTGGTCAACATGAGGAAACCCCATCTCTACTAAGAATACAAAAATTAGCCAAGGGTCGTGGCGCACGCCTGTAATTCCAGCTACTTGGGAGGCTCACTTGAACCTGGGCGGCAGAGGTTGCAGTGAGCTGAGATTGTGACACTGTACTACAGCCTTGGCAACAGAGCAAGACTGTCTAGGGCGGAGAGATCCAAGATGGCCGATTAGCAACAGCTCAGGAATGTAGCTCCGAGTGAAAGCACAGAGAACGAGTGGACGCCGCACTTTCCGACGAATTTTTGTTGCCCACAGACCTGGAGATTCCTGGCAGAGGAGACACACGGGTCGCCAGCGTGACTCTTTTGGCCAGCGCGGCTGTTTTGCTGGTGCCCCAGTGCAGCACTTCCCGGTGCAGAGTATACGGACGGACGGGCTCGGCTGGTCCCATCCCCACACGGAAAACAGCAATTGGAAGTGCGCAGGACTGAGAGTTTCACAGCAAGCACAGAGAACCCGGGAAGGTCCGGCTCTGTGGGGAACGGGCATCCGCCAAAGGAAAACTAAGAAACAGAAAAACTTCATCACTGGGCAGAGAGAGATCCAAGATGGCCACGTAGCAGCAGCTCAGGATTGTAGCTCCCAGTGAAAGCGCAGAGAGTGAGTGGATGCCGCAATTTCAGACAAATTTTTGTTGCCCACAAACTGGGAGATTCCCGGCGAAGGAGCCACACGGGTCGCCAGCGCAACTCTTTTGGCCGGTGTGGTGCTTCTCGGTGCAGAGTGTATGGGATTGGGTGCCCTTTTAGTAGGGCTCCGCTGGTCCCATCCCCACAAGGAGAACAGCAATTGGAAGCGCTGAGGACTGAGAGCAAGCACAGCTGAACCTGGGAAGGCCCAGCTCTGTGGGGAAGGGGCATCTGCCGAAGGAAAACTAAGAAACAGAAATAACTTCATCACCAACAAGCCGGACGTCCACTGAGAGACCCAATCTGAAAGTCGGCAATTACAAAGATGACAGGTGGATAAATCCACAAAAATGGGAAGAAACCAGTGCAAAAAGGCTGAGAACACCCGAAATCAGAATGCCTCTCCTCCTACAGGGGATCGCAGCTCCTCATCAGCAAGAGAACAAGGCCTGACGGAGGATGAGTGTGATGAACTCACAGAATCAGGCTTC
>PVKP010004659.1:0-95843 GCA_004027715.1 Plecturocebus donacophilus
GTGGCTCCTTCGCCGGGAATCTCCCAGTTTGTGGGCATCAAAAATTCGTCTGCGATTGCGGCGTCCACTTGCTCTCTGCGCTTTCACTGGGAGCTACAATCCTGAGCTGCTGCTACGTGGCCATCTTGGATCTCTCTCCGCCCGGTGATGAAGTTTTTTCTGTTTCTTAGTTTTCCTTTGGCAGATGCCCATTCCCCACAGAGCTGGACCTTCCCGGGTTTGCTGTGCTTGCTGTGAAACTCTCAGTCCTCAGCACTTCCAATTGCTGTTTTCCTTGTGGGGATGGGACCAGCCGAGCCCCTCCGTCCAGTATACTCCGCACCGGGAAGCCCCGTGCTGGGGCGCCGGCAAAACAGCTGCGCCGGCCAAAAGAGTCGCGCTGGCGACCCGTGTGTCTCCTCTGCCGGGAATCTCCCGGTCTGTGGGCAACAAAAATTCGCTGGAAATTGCGGCGTCCACTCGTTCTCTGCGCTTTCACTGGGAGCTACATTCCTGAGCTGTTGCTAATTGGCCATCTTGGATCTCTCCGAGAAAAGATTCTTAAAGGATATTAAGAGCTGACTATAAAAACGGAAATGAAAATGGTACATACAAAAAAATGGTCAGTCCCACTTCTAGTCAAAACAATGTAAATTAAAGCAATGATCAGATACAATAATTGCTTTGTCAAATTGCCCAAGTCTCTTGTTTGTATGTTGTTTTGTTTTAGGATAAATTCTAATGTTGGCATGCTGTTGAGAAATGTCTGCTTTCTCACATTGCTGAATGGATTGACTATAGTAATAATTTTCTATATGAAATTTTCTATGTATTAAAAGCCTTATATTTTTTCTATACAGTTTGACTTAATAGTTCCATTCTTAAATACAAATAATTAAGTGTAAAAGAGAAAAGTAAGAAACAATCTAAATAACTAAAAACAGGGTATTGTTTAAATAAATGGTAACATGGTAAACGTAAAATTTGTAATATAAAAGCATATTGAGTAGTAACAAATGAAAATGTTTAGGATTTATTCCATTTTGAAAAAAACATTTACAGAATGATCTGATTTGTTAAAACAGAACTGAAGTGGCATACCAAGGGCAAGACTTTGGAAATGTGTCTCCTCAGAGGATAGTAATATTTTACTATTGACATTTAGAACTGTAGGCTTATAGTGTTTAATAAAAGCAAATTCACTAATGGTTTTATTATCGCTCTTAAGTTCTCCACAGACAGTAGATCCCTGAGAGCCCGAACTGTGGGAAGTCCTCTTCTACTACCCCACCCCTAAGATGTGGCTCTGAAAATATATTTCTGTGACTAATGGGAAGGAAGGAAGATTTTTAAATGTTGACAGTATTTATTTCTATGGAATTACAGAAGTAATCTTTTTTTCGCTTTTCAGTATTTCCAATCTTTTTTTTTTCCAATGAAAGTGCATTTATTTTTAAACACAAGAAATGTCTGTTTTAATTTTAAGAGAGTCTGACGCTATTATGACTAAAATTTTTATCATAGAGACACATGAACAAAAAGAAGAGAATTCATAAAGATATTCTTCCCTCCTCAGATCCAGAGTTTGATGCAAAACACTTGCTGAGTGAGTGTCAACCTTCTCTCTCCTTGAGTTTCTGAGTCAACCCTACTCATTTCTGCCCCATTCTGATCGTACATCCCACTCTACTCTAGCCCCACCCCAAAACTGTAGTGCTTCCTGCCGAAACTACCTAACATGCTTATTTCCTTTTTTAATTAGCATATTTTTTCCTTAATTTTTTTTAAATTTCAATAACTTTTAGGGTACACGTGGCTTTGCCGCCTCCGTCTCCTCTAAGGGGAAAAAAAAGGGTGAGAGCAGAGACTGAATCGAGGGCCCCTTACAGCAGAACAAATCAAAGTGTCTCTGAGTGTGTCTTTAAGCAATAATATCTTGCTGTGAAGAATTGCTGTCTAGATCCCACTGCACAGCTTCGCATTATAACTCACTCCAAACTGGAAAGAGCTTTTCTCTCAGGCTCATAAGGAACTCAGCTTAAAGCAGACATGCACGGTCACATTGACATTCATTAAATGGAGCGTTTTCAACATGTTCTGTATGTCAGCAAAAGCTATGTATGATGTAAAGAAAACATACACAGATAAACCAAATTAAATAAGTGAGGCTGTTCTGAAAGGCATGGGATTCCACCTTTCATTCTCAGCCTTATCTCCTTAGCCGTTAAGGTTTCTAAGTTGCCTAAAATCCAGTTGCCACTTCCTTTCTGGGAAATCTAGCAAGAGATAGCTGAGTGTGTCAAGATCGGAGACTCCAGCTATTGACAGGATTTGAGAAGCTGCATCTTGAAGCTCTGACAGGACTCCCAACGAGAGCGGCCTTGGGTCAAGCCTAAGAATTGCAGGCGCATATCCAGGCAATGAGTGATTGCACTTACAGACCAAAACATCTAAGCGACTTGATTGGAGTCTTTCTCTGTGTGTGTGCCTGATCCCTCTTCACTGATTAATGAGTGAGTATGCCCTCATTTATCCTCCTTGAGGATGCAGCTGTGCAGACAGAGCTCATAGGCATATCCTATCTTAGCAAAGAGCTTTTCTTTCTCTTCAGCTGCCTCTCCATCCCAGTCCTGAAATGATACCTCTGCTGAGGAGCCTGACGCCTAACTGCTAAGATCAACAGAGAACAAGGTTGAAGGACTCCATTTTCACTCTTATTTTGCTTGATGTCACCCCAAAGTTGGAAATATTTCAAAAGTACACTTCTCAATAGGGCAACTTTGTTTCTGAATAACATGCTCATTTAACAAGATGCAGTTTACTTTGGCTGCTACTCCAAAATGCCCTGCCCAGGCCCCATGCCTGCGGTTACTTGTCTTTGGATGGCTTACAAATGGCCTCCTGCTGGAGGTATTGGGGAGAGTATCTCTTGAGTCACTGTGTATTAAGTTTGGTGAAATATACTAAATTGTGTATTTCAAATTAAAATGAGTGTTTTCAAATGTGTATACACAACAAGACGATGCATTTACAAAACAAGGTCAAATTTACTTACAGGTGTGATGGAAACTGTACATGCCCTTATTGGAAAGGTCTATAATGTTAAATGGGCAAATTCATGCTTGAATATGAAAGGCCTATGAATCTATAGCTACAGCATTTATAGGCTACGTACTTCCATGAGGCCAAATATCCTTCTGAGGCGCCACAGTAATTACAAATCTTCTATCAGCTATTCCCTACATCGGATCAGACCTTGTGCAGTGAATTTGAGGAGGCTTCTCCGTAGACAAAGCCACACTTACACGATCCTTTACTTTCCACTTTATTCTACCCTTTATTATTGCAGCCTTGGCTGCTATCCACCTTTTATTTCTGCATGACACAGGCTCCAATAACCCATCAGGATTAACATCCAACTCTGACAAAATTGTATTCCACCCCTACTACACAATTAAAGATGTCTTAGGACTAATCTTTCTCCTCCTCCTCCTAATAAGTCTAACTCTATTTGCACCTGACCTTCTAACTGACCCAGATAACTATACCCTAGCAAACCCCCTTAACACCCCTCCCCACATTCAACCAGAGTGATATTTCCTATTTGCATACGCCATTCTACGATCCATCCCCAATAAACTAGGAGGTGTTCTAGCCCTTATTCTCTCCATTTTAATTCTAGCAATTATTCCCATAATCCATCTATCTAAACAACAAAGTATAATATTCCGACCAATTGGTCAAAGCTTGTTCTGAGCCCTAGTGGCCATTCTACTTACACTCACATGAATTGGGGGCCAACCAGTAGAATACCCCTTCATAACTATTGGCCAAATAGCATCCATTATATATTTTCTTACTATTATTACCCTTATTCCTCTATCCTCCCTAATTGAAAATAAACTACTCAAATGGTAGCGTCCTTGTAGTATAAGTCAATACCTCGGTCTTGTAAACCGGATAATGGAGAACCTTTACTCCCCAGGACACTTCAGGGAGAGAACATCCTGTTCTACTATCAACACCCAAAGCTGAAATTCTAACTTAAACTACTCCCTGCACCTTATTTTCTTTGAGTGCACAACTTTTAAGTACCACACAAGTACTTACATCTACAACACAATTTCCTCCTTCATTATGTATATAGTACATTAATGCTTTGCCCCATGCCTAATACATAGTACTACACATGCTTAATCATACATAGCACATACCTTGCAAACTCCCATAATCATGGTTGCAAAACATGCTCACAAGCACGGATTTAACATCCTTGACAGGACCAAATACATAGGCACCTTAGCTCCCCGTAACTTATCAACCCCATGGATATTATTTGCCCCACCTTTGCGTAATTGTACATATGCACATCTCGTCTATGGTTCATCCCATTTTAACTAACCCTTTCAACATGGATATCCTTCTCGTATAATTGATCTCTTAATCTAACATCCTCCGTGAAACCATCATTTCATCCACAATCACTACTAACCCTCGCCGGAAGCCCACATTATGAAGATTGGCTATCCTTAAGCTGTAAACGGCATCTGGTTCCTACCTCAGGTACATATCATGTAATTCGCCCATACGTTCCCCTTAAATGAGACATTTGTGATGGATCACGGTGCTGTCACCCTCTTAGCCGGTCTACAGGAGCTCGAACCGCTATGGCCTACTGAGTAGGGATGTACTCATCACCATTGCCTAGCCGGTAGTGGAATCCCTCTGGCTGAATCCCGCCGATACAAATATGAATTTGTAGTTTGTATCAATGACCACTTTTTTGAACATGCAAAATAACAACTTACTGATAGGAAGAGAGTCTGTGGATGTTGCCCACAATTGGTTGGATAGATCCTTTTGCCATTCACCAGTTGCTCATTTCAAGTGTTCCAAAGTTTATTGAATTTCTGCAGTTGGAGGATTTTTTAATTTTCAAAAAATGAGAACATTGTGACCCACCTTGAAATTGAAACTATTCACCCTGAAAAGTACTTATCTAGAATTCAGAATTCTGAATTAAAAAAGAAAAATGTAACTTTAGAACTGAGATCTTCCTGTTCTTCTTAATAATGTTCTCATATGCCAAAGCAGCTTATAAAATAACTATTAAAAAGAGAATTTTCATTCAAATCCTGAGTATTGCTCTCACATCACATTCTAAATCTGACGTGTTCATCAATGTGTGATTCTCAAATTCTATGAAAGCAAGAGAAAGGAGATTAGTAAAGCAAAGCATCCCTCAACACTTTTATATAGATACACAAAAAGTGAATCATTCTTATTACTAATGTTCTATACTGTTCCACAAAGCTAGAAATGATGGCCACGTAACCCATAAGATGGGTACAAGAGGAAACCTCTGTAAGATTTTCAAAGCAGCCATAAAATGGAAAGGAAATTTAATATGGTTTTTTAAATGCAATGTTGAAAGTGTAAAGAATGACATTTAGTAAAAATCACTGTCATCCTTTGCAGTCTCCTACCTGTCCCTGTTTCTCTTTCAATGCTTCCAAAGATCCAGCCTTCTCTTCACCAATTTCCAATTAGAAACCTAAAACCAAAAGCTCTAGAAATAAACTATCAAAGACAAAAACACAGATTAGGGGGAAATGCAAAGGGAGTGAAAAGACAGGTAAACAATTGCTTCATTTCATTTTGTTTCTCAAAGTGTGATCCACGTACCAGCAGTATCAGCATCATTGCAGAACTTGTCAGGAAGGCAAATTCTTGAGCACAAACCTAGACCAACGAATGAATCAGAAACTCTGGGGACATGGTCCAATAATCAGTATTTTAATAAGTCTTCCAGATGACCATGTTGGTCAGTGAAATTTGAGAATCATTTATTTATAGGAAATATCTGAACTTCTTCCAGTGAATAATAAAGTGTTTTCTTGATCTTAAAATGTGCTTACTGCATGCAACAGTAGTAACTAGAAATACAATTGTTATAGAACTGGATTTGAGTACAGTAGCATATACATTATCTTATCTCCAAAAAACGGTTAACTTGACGGAATTGGTCAAATTTTTCTTTTCCTTTTTTTTTTGAGACACAGTCTCACTCTGTCATCCAGGCTGGAGTGCAGTGTTGGGATCTGGCTCACTGCAACCTATGCCTCCCGGATTCAAGCAATTCTTGTACCTCAGCCTCCCAAGTAGCTGGGATTACAGGAGCATGACACCACGCTGTGCTAATTTTTGTAAATTTTGTAGAGACAGATTTTCACCATGTTGCCCAGGCTGGTATTGAACTCCTGAGCTCAAGCAATCCTCCTGCCTAGGCCTTCCACAGAGCTAGGATTTCAGGTGTGAGCCACCACAACCAGCCAGCCAAACTTAATGTCACTACCTATGACAATGAATTGTAGAACAAACTCATTGGGTAGAAAATGACACCACTCTGACAATAAAATGCCTAATATTCATTGAAACACATACTATAAACCAGGCATAGTTATAAGTGTTTTACACTTATGAAATATTTAATCTTCGCAATCACCTTAACATTTTTCATTTTACAAATAAAGAAATTGAGACCCAGAATGGGCAATTTGTAACTAGTTCTAAGGCTAGTAAAAGGGATGGTCATTTTCTCTGGAATATATTTTCTTATCCCTAAATGATATAAAATTAAAAGATAAAATATACATGTAAGGTTTACAAAGATTCTCTCTCTCTCTCTCTCTCTCAAATCTTTCTTGACATGCTAAATTGGATGTTAAGTACACAGACGTGGCCTCAGGTCTGGTGAGAAAGTCAGTTTGTATATATATGACACTCACGGTTTCCTTTCAGGCTGAGCAGACAGACCTGGGCTAAAGAGTCTGCTCCTCAGAAAATCATGAGCCATTTTCACCACCACAGTGTCAGTAGAGAGGAGAAGGTACCTCTTCACACCATCCTTGACTTCCATGGCTGACTTGTGGATGGTCTCTTGGACACCTCTTCTGCCTTCAAAGCCCCATGATACTAGGCTCTCCCATTTACCGTGAATGTCTTCCATTTTGCTAATGTCTCCAGAAACACAATATATACCATCTGTTATCTGAAGGTCAATCTGGTTCACCAAGTCCCAAATCAACTAAGCAAAGCCCATTCCTTTAGCAAGTCTTCCAATAGCTGGTCCCCAGTAGAAGACACTGCTGACATCTGTGAATATCACCTTAATAGGGGACTGTGGCATTCTAGGTCATTCCAGGAGGCTACCCTACAGTGGCACAAGTCTGCTTCCAGCAACTGCAGGTGCATGACAAAAGAAGCATACCTCACTACAGGGCCACTGCTATTCCTGGAAAAGGCCGGTGACCACAATATAGAAAGGTGGATCTCTTCTGCCCATCCCCTCATGGTGTTGGGATGAGGCCTGGCCATGGTGGTGTTCCTGATTCTGGCTGCACTTGTCCTGGATCTTGCCTGAAGGCATCAAATGGCTTCCCACCCCTTGATGTGCCCTGTGTCTGTTTCCCAATAAAAGCAAACAGTGAAAACAAAAAACAACAACTCACAATTACCTGCAAGTGGTCACAGAACACTCACATATGCAAACACCCCATACCAAACCAAATAGATTCTCATTTCTATTCTTCTTGCCTTTTCCTTTGATAATAAAGTCATTTAAATTTTGCAATTTCCCACCCACAGACTTATACCTTATGTTTAGTGGCTTACTTTACATTTGGTGTTACACTACTGAATCAGTAAAAGAGATTTGCTTTTTCTTTTTCAGTGATCAAGCAAAAGAAAATCATATTGTAACAAAACATAATAGAAATTTAATCTGGTCTCTTCACAAATTGTTGGCTCGTGACCACTTTAACAATTAATTATTAGAAATCTGTAACATGTACTTCTCCAAGTAACTGATGTCTGAGTGTCACTAATACTCTGCTTATTCACTTCCCCTGCTATCAAAGAAGTGTGATATTTATACACATATGTAGTTGTCTTTTCTAGCGGCGTATTTTTGTATATGCATACACATCACCTGTAACCTGAACAAAATGTTTTTGCTAATATACTTAGAATAAACATTGATATTTCAAAGACTGAAAGACACATTTCAAAAGAATAAAATTAGCAGAGTGAACTTTTTTTCAGATAACATCGCATCATTTAAATTTTAAAAAATATTGAACAAATGAGAAAGAATGACCCTGCAACCTGGCTGTAGACTTAATTATTAAATGGTAGCAGCCATGGAATGATGAGAAAGCCAATTACTGTAAATGCTGGCTGCAATCTGACCCTGCACTAGAATTATTCCTTCTAAGTCCTAGTAAATATGACACCGCCTCTTAGAATATAAACTGGTCCTGGACGATCTAAACCTCTTAATGAAAAACTTTTTTGATTTGAGAGCCCAAATAAAAATTTCACAAATGCAAAGATAAGTTCTACCTTCTTTCAAACTTCTAGACACAGGAGAAAACACACACACACACAAACAAACACACACACACACACACACACACTCATGCACACCTCTCAATGCAAAATAAATAAGATTTTCTGCACTTTCTAGCTGTAAGGTGAGAGTTGTGGGAGGAAAGGACTCATTAATAAACATTTTCATAAGGGGTTTCTAAAAATGATCCCGATACAAGCAGAGAAAATCCACAGCTCAATCTAGTACAAAAACTTGTCCACACAGGAAATCATCCTTCCTAGTCTCTTTTAAAAAGACAAATTGATGAGATAATAATCTGTAAATTCAAACACCCACCATAAGAAATTTCTAAAGCTAAATTAGCGCTTACTCAGTATCTCCCATAAACCAAACTATGAATGGACTCTAAGGGGTAGGGGAGGCAATTTCTTTTTTCTTTTTTCTTTTTTTTTTTTTATTGAGACAGAGTCTCACTCTGTCCTCCAGGCTGGACTACAATGGCACAATCTTGGCTCACTGCAACCTCTGCCTCCCAGATTCAAGCAATTCTCCTGCCTCAGCCTCCCCAGTAGCTGGGATTACAGGTGTGCACCACCATGCCCAGCCAATTTTTGTATTTTTAGTAGAAACAGGGTTTCTCCATGTTGACCAGGCTGGTCTCGAACTCCTGACCTCAGGTGATCCACCTGCCTCAGCCTCCCGAAGTGCTGGGACTACAGATGGGAGCCACTGTGCTCAGCTCTCTTTTTTCTTTCAACAGTAACTATTGAGCACCTACTAGACCCCAGGCACTCTTTGAGGTGCTCAGGAGTTTGGTGGTGAAAGAAAGAGACACAATGTATATTCTACTTCTACCTAACAGACTGTATATTCTAGTAGAGTGAGTAGATGGTAAAGTAGATACACAGCAATGATGAGTACTATAAAGAAACATAAAACAAGAAAATGGACTAAGGGGTGGGAGGAGAAGAATACAGCTGTTAGGCTGCTGTGGTGTCTCACACCTGTAATCCCACTACTCTGGGAGGCCGAGGCAAGTGGATCACCTGAGGTCAGGAGTTCGAGACCAGCCTGGCCAACATGTGGTGAAACCCCATCTCTGCTAAAGATACAAAAAAATTAGCTGGGTCTGGTGGCAGGTGCCTTTAATCCTAGCTACTCAGGAGACTAAGGCAGGAGAATCACTTGAACCCTGGAGGCAGAGGTTGCAGTGAGCCGAGATTGTGCCATTGCACTCGAGCCTGGCTGAGAAGAGCAAAACTCCGTCTGAAAAAATAAATGAAAATATAGCAACTGTGGGTGACTGTGGAAAGGTGACAGGGAAGACAGCGAATAAGAAGAGTAAATCCAGGGAACGTCTTAAGAAAGATCATTCCAGGGAAAGGGAACAGCAAGAGCAAAGCCTCCAAGGCAGGAGGCTGCTCACTTAGAAGAACAACATGAAAGCCACGTGGCTGAAGTGGAGCGAGGGCCAGAGAGCAGTAGGTGGCAGGAAGAGAGAGGTGAAAAGGGACAGATTAACTACAGCCTCACTGTAGGTCATTGTAAGGCCTTTCATTTTCACTCCGAGTGAGAGGGGAGCCATTGCAGGAGTCTGGGCAGAGGGAAAGGCACTCTAACTTAGATTTTTAAATATTTGTTCTCAGATTCATGAAGACAGATACACAACAACTAACTACACTACTAAGAAATGAATTGTAGTCACCAGGATATTATTAGACGTAAGCCTGAATGCTTACTGTACACTAGGCCTGCTGGTGTTATTTCACAAAGGAGCACAGTCAACCTGCTCCATACCTTTGCTGAGGAAATTGACACTTGATGACTTTAAGCAAGTAGACCACTATCACACAACAGGTAGCAGAGCTGGACTTCAGACCCAAATCTCTGAATTCTTACTTTTAAGAAGGAAACTTCATGCTTTTTGCTTTCTCCAGGTTCCAGAGGACACAACAGAGGGACCAATTTGCTCTGACTGGGAAGCTGAAGAGGGCTCCACAGAGAAGTTAATACTTGAACTGGGACTTAAAGAATGAGTAACTTTCCTGGAAGAGAAAGGCGGCAAAGTCAATCTAAGCAAAGGAACGTATGGTATGCTCGGTGCTTTGTGTGGCTGTAGCTTAGTAGCCCATATCAGAGGCCTGGGGTGAGACTCGATGGGTGGTTTTGAAAGAGTTTTCCGTTTTCTAAACTTATTTTTTCGTATAACCAAGCAGAAGTAAAAAGAACTCCACTGATGTGCTTGCTTGTAGACAATAACTGCGTGTATAATTATATATTTACAGCTGACGTCACCCATAAACAACAGACTTTCTAAATTACTTCGTTGCTTCTGTGCTCCTAACACTGTGCCTGCAGTAAGTGCCCGGGAACTCTTTGTTGAAGCCTATTATCGGTAAGAGTGTTTGATTATATGAGTTTTCCATAGCAATATATACTCTTCTTTTGCCAGTTCAAGTCCAGAAGTGGGTGTGAATGGCATCCACACAGAGCCAGCAACCACGTCCTACACCCTCTGAGAAAACCACAGAATGCACACAGCTAGTGTGTCCTATGCTGGTGGCTAGCTGTGCTTTCTCAGCTTAGATGTGGGTGACCAGCAAGGTACCTGGTTATCACTCCTGGAGCAGAGTTTCCACAGATTCCACGAACTTGTCATCTTAGAGGGAAGAATCAACCTAACTAGGAAATGAACACACTCCATTGGGTTATCAGTCCTTCGCAGGGTAAAGCATATGGGACACCCCCTCATCGCCTTGTCTTGCTTATCTGGAGTTATACAGGAGACAACATAGACATCAAACAAGTTCCTTTTCCCATAGGCTTAACATCTAAAAGAAAATAACACCCTTTGGAAAAGGAAGCTGTGTCTGATTAATCCAGAGCGATATGAGGGTCTCCAGTGGGCATGTGAATAAAATGGAACCACTGAAACTCCAGCAGTTTCAAAAAAAAAAAAAAAAGAAATGTATCCAGACTTTAAAAAGGACGTTGTCAACTTTTCTACCAAAATTTTATAAATGGGAGACTAAATTTTTACAGCGGAAAATAATGTAGAAATAGGAATCAAAAGAAAGAACAAAAGTAAGGGTTTTCTATTGGAAAAGGTGTAAATAGTGCTGCTTCACAGCAAAATATCCAAGAAAAAAAGTCTTACTTGGAATATGTATAAGTGGTCGAGATAGATTCCAAAAAAGTAATTATTTATATAAATTGACTTTAAAGGATCACCTCCAATTTTCGTTCAAATACAGTAGTCTCTCCTTGCCCATGAACGATGTTCCAAGACTCCCAATGAATGGCTGAAACCACAAATAGTATCAAATCCTATACATGCTATGATAAAGTTTAACTTAAAATTAGGTACATTAAGGCTTAACAACAACAATAATAAAATAGACCTATTATAACACTATCGTATAATAAAAGTTAGATGAATGTGTTTTCTCTCTCTCTCTCTCTCTCTCTCTCTCAAAATATCTTATTGTACTGTACTCACCTATTTTCAGATTACGTTTGACCACAGGTAACTGAAATTGTAGAAAGCAAAACCGTGAATAAGTAGGGACTACTCTACATATTTCTGTTAAAAATGAATTGACCTAGTAGTTAAGAATGACTATGTCCTATTCTCATCTCCACCAATGAAAAGCTAGCGGATCCTGGAACATTACATAATCTTTCAGGTCCATCAATTTCCTCATTGTAAAATGGGTACAATAATATATCTCTTATGGCTATCTAGTTTATGTTATATAAGATATTATGTCTAAGATTATTAGCATATATTTGACACATTAGATGTTCTACATGGATTGCAGCTATTATTATTATCACCATGGTTTTCACATCAGATTCTTAAAGGAGACCATTATCCTCAAACCAAAAACAAAGGTGGAAACCATTCATCTAGAATAGTAGTTCTCTAAGTGTGATCTTTGGAGCCCGCAGTCCCCAAGGCCATTTCAGTGAATCTAAGAGGTAAAAAATATGTCTATAATGGAACTATAACATGATGTGTGTTTTTTATTCATTGCATTGACATTTGCACTAATAACGCAAAAGCAGTTGTAGATAAAACTACTATCAGCACAATCAGGGCAATGTCATCAAACCTCACTAGGCTTTGTTGTATTCTTCTTCATGTACTCCCAATGTTAAAAGCAAGTTTGGTGGGGGGTACAGTAGCCCATTTTACTTAAAGCCTTTGATGAATAAAATAAATTTTAAGACTCTACCCTGAGTTCACATTTTTTAGATTATGTATTCTTTTTACCTGAAACATGATAGTTGTACATATTTATGGGATACACAATGATGTTTCAATACATACATTGTATAGTGATCAGATCAGGGTAATTAGCATATCTCATTTTAAACATTTTTATCATTTCCTTTGTGTTGGGAATATTCAATATTCTCTCTTCTAGCTGTTTGAAATATATAATACATTATTGCTAACTGTAGTCATCCTATGGAGCTATAGAACTCTAGAGCTTAATAATCCTATCTAGCTGTAATTTTTTCTTTTAGCAGTTCTCTCCATATATCCCTCATTCCCCTTCCTAGTCTTTAGTGTATTCTTTTCTACAATTTACTTCTATAAGGTCAATTTGGGTTCACATCTTTTGAGTAGTTTGTGTAATTGAGTAGGAAGTATGCCTAAAACACCCCTGCTGCATGTAGGAGTATGGCAGTGGTCTCCAGGAAAGGCACTTATGATGCTTTTTTTTGTGTGTGGAAACCAATTTTTATTTGAAGAAATTACTGAAAACAAATTACAGTTATACAGACTTGTGTATTTGTTATGTGCTTTGTCAAAATGAATGATGTGAACCTATCAGTTCAGAAAAACAACTCATGATACTTGTTGCAAGTAATAAAATACGGCTTCCATGTGGAAATTAGAATGACAAATTGTATCTGCCATTGTGAACCTGAGAGCATCCTAAAACTTAAAGACATTTCTGATGGGATTGGTAGGGAAATTAATAAATGTGCTTTTATTTTATTTTATTTTGGAGACAGAGTCTCACTGTGTGCCCAGGCTGGAGTGCAATGGGATGATCTCAGCTCACAGCAATCCCTGCCTCCCAGGTTCAAGCGATTCTCATGCCTCAGTCTGCAAAATAGCTGGGATTACAGGCACACACCACCACGTCCAGATAATTTTTGTGTTTTTAGTAGAGATGGGATTTCACCACGTTGGCCAGGGTAGTCAAGAATTCTTGGCCTCAAGTGATCCACCTGCCTTGGCCTCCCAAAGTGTTAGGATTATAGGCTAGAGCCACTAGGCTTGATCATAAATCTGATTTTTTGATACAAAGTGAAATATGTCAGCCTTTTAAAAAACTATGTACCTCAGTGAACCTATATTTTCAAGTGTTCAACCTGTGATGTTACAAAATCAATTATAAAAGTGTAACAGATTTATTCAGAGTGTAAGATGGACATTTGAATTTTAATATAGCAATATAAAAAGCTCATTTACACAATTTCAGATTTCATAGTACAACTGACCTTTAAGAAACTAAGAAACTACCACATTCAAGTTTGGGTGTAGTATCAAAGAAAAATTTCCATAGTTTTAAAAAGGCTACTAAAATATTTCTTCCTTGTGTAACTACATATCTGTTTGAAGGCATATTTCTTCTATAAACTTCAGCCAAAGTAACACATGAGCACAGGTGGAGTACAAAAGCAGTATGAGTATCCAGCTATCTTCTAATTGTCAGACATTAAAGAGATTTGTACAGATTTAAAATAATTCCATTCTTCTAATTAGTTTTTGTTTCATCAAATAAAGTTATTTTATAAAAATATTATCTTTAAGATTTATAATGGTAATATTTTTATTTTAACAAATAAAAAATTTGAAATTCCCTGGTTTTCTTTTCTAATATAATAAAGGCATTAAGTATCACCAACATAAACAAAAATTTATTAGGGTCTTCAATAACTTTTGAGATTTCTAAGAAATTTTTAAGAACACAATCTTTGAGAACTGCTGATCTAAAATATGAATACTTCAGCATGTATCTCCAGTTTGCCAATCCCATGAGGTTCTTCCAATAAAATGTCACCCCTGGATATAAAAAGTGTAAGGAAATGCCCCAAGTTGTGCTAGGAAATCAAATTGCAAATAATCTTTTTCATGAACAAGTATAAAAACAAACGTCTAAATACTTTTGGAGGCAGAAGTGCTATGTCTGTAAGTTTTATCCACAGAAATGAATCACAGTATTTTTTTAAGACATCAAGTCATTATAATAATAAGATAACAAAAAGCTTTACATAATATATTGCCTTATCATAAGTATTTTAGACACATTTTCTCAATTAACTTTCATGAGAGTCTCTGAATAATATTATTAGTTCTATTTTAATTATTATTAATATCTGTATTTCAATGAGATGGAAAGTAAAGAGTGGACAAGGAAATCACAAAGCTAGTAACAACCGAAGTCAAGAGTAATCCAGACTTAGTAGCTTTCAAATTCCACCCTCCAGGTTTGTGGATGAAACCATAGTAAGCCCCTACTTGTCATTCTGGGTTGTTTGTTATGGCTACACCCTGTTAGGATATCTTAATTGATGAGATAGTATTTCCAATATCTCAGTGGCTAGAAAACAATGATTTATTTCCCATTTATGCTATATGTCTCTTATGATTTGAATGCAGCTTTGCTCCATATTTTCTTTAATTCTTGACCCACACTGGTGAGAATTCTCTTCTTGAAATATTGTCAGTTTTGTGGTATAGAGAAAAGAGAACATAGTTGACCATATTCTGCCTCTTAAAGCTTCTCAGAAGTGTTACACTCCACTTCTATTCATATTTTCTTGGTTGAACGAAGTCATATCACGAAGCCTGAGTTCAATAATGTGAGTGGTTTAATAAAATATGTGGCATACTGTCAATGTGACACAAAATAAATAGAAGAGTCAAGATGAAAGCAATTAAAATTATTCTTAGATGGCACTACAATTAGCTCTAATCTATTTTACATTAAATTAAGTCCATGATATATCATTGGTATCAGACATAGCCTAGTGGGTAAGTTGGACAGAGGTGAGTTAATCAGGTTTAAAATTCTTTGTGTAGTATACATGTGATATTATATGTGTATTCTTTGGGCTAGGCTACAATCTTGGTGCTAAATCAGTCCCTGATGTTCTATTTCTGAAGTCCATTCTAGAGACAGCCCAAAGTGATTTTGTTATCCATTTCTTCATCACCAACCAAGGATATGCTAATTACTACATTTAAAGATAAGAGATAGGCTTTAATAGGGGAAAAGAGTGACTTTTAAATTATCATCACAAATCGTACAAATGAGTTTTAATTGGTTATATTAAAAGTATTCAATATACATAAGTTGGTTAAGATACTTATGAGATAAGCCCTATTCTTGCCAATTCAAGCCTTTAAACTCAAATGATTTCTGGCTGCCTGATGCAACCAGATAGTAAGAGAATCCTGCTTCTAGACTCTTAGTTCTGCTGTGGGTGATAATTTGTATAAATTGATGATCGTACCTCCCCAAAAGACAGAGAGCTTAAAAAAGATACTGCATGAACTCTTACGTGCCTGTTTGCTAATGAATATTGGTCAAGGTTTAACGTGTACATGTAGAACACAATTTGGTTGGGTAGCTTTATTGTCTATTCAAAATAACTTAAAATTCTATGAACAAATTGACAAAGTTTGTAAGAGCGTCCTGTCGGGATTCTTGGAGCTTTAGATTTTTCTGAATCATAATTAATTTAATTAGTTTTGTGTGCATATGATTTATGTTTTGTTTTGAGACATTTTCCTCCAACCAATTACACCCAATTGCATGATTTATTTCAGCTCAGGTAGAATTAAACCTTAATGTAACTTAATTTGAAAAGAAAGCATAACCATGGGCTAAGTTAGTATTTACTATCTCCTATAATAAACCATTAAAAAATTTTTGAAAAGACATAGTAATTAATCATTAATCGTTATTCAGCAGGCATTTAAGGGCAAGTTATAATGTTTTTGTGGACTCTATGAATAAGAAGGGAAAGTGACTTAATTTTAAACATGCCTAAGAAAATAAATTCAGTACCTCCCTCTCATATCCTTCATCTCTAGGTAAAAATAATATTTACATTATGACCTTACATTTCACTTTGACTGAGGTTATATATATATATATATATATATATGAAAGAAAAAACAGGGAAATTGTATGTGGTTTTAAGCATCTTTCATAAATCCTTGAGGGAATTTGTTTTGGTCATGAAATTTCTCATACCATATTTAACAATCATTTTTGAATATAACTTTCTATGTCATGCCATTCAGATTTCCATAAAAGAAGAAACATACTTAAATTATAGCAATAATTTTATATAAATTCTTGAGTTATGTCTTGAATAGTTCCACACTGGTCCAAAAACTAAGGAAAAAATTTAAATTTCCATATATTCTTTAAACATAAAAGAGTTCAACTTCATAAGATAAAAAACATCACTACCATAGTGAGATGCCAACTTTATTGATTTTCCATAATATATTGCCTAACAGGTCAAACATTACTGAAAATTAGGCAGGCCTGAAGGTGGACTATTTATTTGCATATGCTTCTGAGGTGTAAGCGTCTGTAAGGAGAATCAGGACCCTGTGATGTTAGTGTTTCTTAAATACTTGTTTGTATTTAGTAAGATGACTTGAATTCCCACTGTGTGTGTGATTTGCCAGTTTCTTTTTCATATTTTTGCTTTGTTATTCCAATGTCCTACAGAGAAAAATATCAGATTAGTATTTCTGTTATATCGTATTTACCAATGAATCCATTTATTAGCAGAACAGATATAACTTGAATATTAGTCTGCTCAGGCTGCCATATCAAAATACAATGGAATGGGTAGCTTAAACAACAGAAATTTATTTTCTCACAGTTTTGGAGACTGGCAATTTCAAAATCAAAATATCAGCAAGGTAAGTTTCATTTTGAGACCTCTTCTCTTGATTTATATGCAGCCATGATCTCTTTGTGTGGGAGGAGACTGAGAGAGCAAGTTCTCCGGTGTCTTTTACACGGATACTCATTTTATCAGACCAAGAGTTGATTCCCATAACCTCATCTAACCCTAAGTAGCTTTCAAAATCCCCATCTCCAAATAGCATTACACTGAGGCTTAGGGATTCAACATATGAAGTGGAGGTGGACATAAACATTTAGTTCATAATATCTTATAATACAAACCATATGTGCACGTTGAATAATTTAATCCACTTAAAAAGAATTCTATGAAATATTGTAGCCAACAACAGACAGGCAACTTTGAAGTATTTACATAAAGGCAATTTTAAAAATGTGTGTAGATTTTGTTTGACATATTTTCATACTATTGAGTTGAAGAAGTAGATTCTTAAATATTTTTAAATCAATGATATTATAAACAAATATGATATTTTGTTTCTGAATATTAAGACAGGTAATAGTATTTGATAATACTGCCTTGAAAATGAACTTCATTATTGAAAATGATTTAATCTCCAATCTCAGAATGGTAATTCTTAACAAAACTATTTATCCTTTGATTGTTGCAGCTGTAAAGCTGAATGTCAAGTTCACAGTTTGCATATTTGTGCAGATTTGTTTAGAAAATGGGCTCTGTTGTGAACTTGTTTCAAAATTGCCAAATGAGTGTATAATGAAAACACATCTGCTAAACAAAGAGAAAGACCAAGTTTGAGAAAGGAATTAGCAAGAAAACATTAGTTTAAAAAGTTCTTTTATAATTAAACTGTATTGCAAATGAAGTGAATCTTCTCCCAAACATGCTATTCATAGCATCCATAATCATCAAATAGCAGGCACTTCAGGCAGAGCCAGAAGTAGATCGGCCTCGAGCAATTAAAAATAAAGCAGAAGAAGGGATGGCAGATTGGGGATGCGGTAGCACTGGCATGATCTTCTAATATCAAATACCAAGAACACAACATTAAACACGATGTTAAAAAAATAACATTTAAGGTGACTCTTTATGTGTCTTTACCCAATGGGCCGAGAAAAAGTTGTAAAACGGTCTTCTTTGATTTAGTGTGTCAACATTCTAACCTGCTCAAATGCTACATCATATATGTACTCTTTTAATATACATATACATATACATGCAAACAAATATACACATACATATACATACACATATATAATACACTCATAAGTATTATGTACTTAGATTCATAAGTATCTGTGTAAGACAGGTATATTAAGAGAAAAACCTCACCAATGTTGATTTTTCATATATATAGATATAAATATAAAGGTTCAAAATTATATATATACATATATATATATATATCTCAAGCCCCCCAATCATAGCCTTGCAATCCCATTTCCCTTTGTATGCACCATCTCACATACCACATATTTCCTTGCTTATCTCTTTATTATCTGTCTACCCCACTCAAAATATAATCCTCATAAAAGCAAAAGCACTATCTCTTCAGTTCTCTGCTATATCCTAAGAACGAGTGCCTGGCATAGTGTTGGGATCCATAAAAATGTGCTTAGTAAATGAATGAATGAAGAAATAAATTAAATGTTCACATCTTTTGGCCCTAAGAGAAATAGTATAAACATCTGACCAGTATTTATTGGTCTACTTCTGTCTGGATAAAGAGGCTCCTTTTAATACTATAATTTTTATCAAACATCCATGTTTCTTTGAATAACATTTCATTCTGGATTAGAATATCTTTGTAAATGTGGAATTATATCATATTTTCCCTGTGTAACATTATATCCAATGGATAAACAAATTTGCTTGTAGATTATAAATCTATATTTGGCCACTGTTTATTATTTATTACTGTCTTTTCACACTGTGTCTAAGAATTCAAAGTTTTCTACACATCTTTCTAAGTGTAACTTAGTTAATGCATTTCTCAAGTAGCTTTTTTCCTATTTGAAGAAGTCGAATTTGATACCATCAATTCAAAAAGAGAGAGGGAAAGAAAGGAAGGGAGAAAGGAAGAAAGGAACAAAGAAGAGAGAAAGGAAGAAACAAATTCCCTAATAGCATTACAGAATGTATCCCTCATTTTTCTCTCCCATCAAAACCTTATAGTAACTGGACATTAAAAGAACAAAATTGGTCATTGAGCTCTCTGTCTTCAGCAAACCTAAACTCTATCAGAAGCATAAAAAAAATTTTCAAAATGCAAAGTTTTGATACCCCCATGCTTAAAACATTACAGTTACTTCCTATTGCTCTTAATGTAAACAGCAACATCCTCAACACTGACTAGAATATCCACCTGGTCTGGCACTTGCTTATTGCCCTAGCCTTATTAATGATTGTATTAATCCATTATTATACAGCTATAAAGTCATATTAGAGACTGGGTACTTTATAAAAGAAAGATGTTTAATTGACTCAGTTCTGCAGGGCTGGGGAGGCCTCAGGAGACTTACAGTCATGGCAGAAGGGGAAGCAAACATGTCCTTCTTCACATGGCAGCAACAAGGAGGAGTGTGAACAATAGGGGTGAAAGTTCCTTATAAAACCATTAGATCTCCTGAGAACTCACTCACCTGCTCCAGAACAGCAGCGTGGAAGTAATCACTCCCGTGATTCAACTACCTACCCCCAGGTCCCTCTCACAACATGTGGGGGTTATGGGAACTACAATTCAAGATGAGATTTGGTTGAGGATACAGCCAAACCTTATCAATAATCACTCTGTCACTCAGTCTAGGAGCTCCAGCTAAGTTGCCTTCTGTCTATGTCTGAAGTCTCCATTCTCTGTCCAAATGCCATGTATTTGATTACATTCTGTCTATAAAAGCTTTTTAATCCTTTTCTCTTAATTTAGCCTTCCTCATCTTTCAAATCTCACCTCAGAGGTCCCTTTTTCTTGAAGCTTCCCTTTAATTTCCTCAAATTCTCATTGTAGGATAGGTTCCCTTGCTTTAAACTTACATATAAAGTTTTTTCTTTATTTCCTTCCTTATTTTCTTCTTTTCCTTCCTTCTTTTCTTTTTTTATAGAATACATGTCTTAATTTGTAATCGTAACTTCATTTGCATTTCTGTTTGACTAAAACTTGTCTCCCCAATTAACCTGTAGGAGAGCAAGGACACATCTTTTGTGCCCCATTGTTTCCCTAACTCAAGAACTGTGCCTGGCATATGTAATAGGAGGTTATTAATATTTATTGCATAAATGAAAACAGGTAACTTTTGAACTGCTTGACTTGTCTTGCTAACGAAAGTCAACTATTGTTTAAGATGCCTTTACTTACTCAGTATTAAAGAATGAAATGATGTTTATAATTTTTTCTTCTTGGTATGCACATAGATGACTAAAAAGCACTAATGCAGAAAGCTCAAACATTAAAAAGTATCAATATTAGGCACTTATTACCTGTTCTGATGCTTGTAAGTTCTTCCAATGTTAGGACATGTGTTCTTATTGGAGGTAGAGCACACAATAGTATTCATAAACAAATGCTATATTAATTTTGCCTATGATTTTCAAGGAAACAATTTTACAACAAGATGTTCATGTTAATAATGAAATCAATAAAAGGGAAAAAGTTGGAAAACCTGAAAATGAAGCACCCAGATCTGAGGAACATTTTCAGAGAAATAAATATATAGTTTCTCCATTGTGAATATGCCATGTTTTGTGGTGCTAAATGTTTCATGCCTCACAAAACAGAAGTTATAAAAGATCAGTCAGTAATCAAAGAATAAATCTAACACCAACCATTAAAAAAAGGAAAGGATGACACAAAGATGATAAATGAAGTGTCTTTTCAGAAATGGGAAAGAAAAAATGAATGAAGACCTCAGGCATTAAAATTGGTCTGGTTTCCCCCTGAAGTTTCTGCGAAGATTTTACATTTTTCTCTTTTGGTTTCTCCAATAATTTTATGTGAATTTGAGCTCAGAAAATGCTCCATTAATACTTTCCATAGCAACTCAAATCAACAAAAATGATTCAAATACACAGAGAAAAGAGACTAGGTGTTGGTTGATGTTTTTATCATGAACCTAGTTTTAAATAGCTATGTGACCTTTATGAAATAATTTTACCTCTCTCTTGAATCTTACTTGCAGCATAGAATTTAGTGAGAAACATACCAGTGATAATTGCTGTGCCTTCTAACACATGTCAGAGAGGTGATATACACTAATTCTTTCACCTCAGTGTGTGTGTGTGTGTGTGTGTGTGTGTGTGTGTGAACTCAAGGAGTGTTCAGTGTACTGTGAGGGTTTTCTTTGCTCTCCCTCCAGAATCCCTTTCTTACCTACCCAATGCTGTGTGGAATTCCTTAAAAGTGACATAGAAGTTTATTCTATAGATGGCATTAAAAATAAACACACAAATCACCCTAGAAGGAGTGACATTTCAAATTTCATACTAAGATTTTTAAAGATCTCAAGGAGACCTTTTCCTGAGACTAAGTTTTGACAAAGTTAATAAAGCTCGAGGGTAGTGAATGCTGAAGAAGGGGGAACAAAAATGGCAAAGCTTAGAGCACCAAAAGCACATTTCATTTGCTTTATGTCTTTGCTGGCAGCTGGCCCTGGAGGCACACATAGTTACACATAGCTCAAGTGTAGGTAGCAAACACTACACCTCCATCCCCATAGGAGAATGAGAATGGCTTTGGCCCAGGTGCTATCCCTGTGGACCGGCACTATTCCCACTTACTTCCAGGAATAAGACCTGAGACTATCTGACTGTAAAAGAGCAGACAGAACATAATGGAATACCAGTGTTTAAAACACTGAGAGAAATGACTGTTCAAGTAAGTTAATGAAACATTATTTGCTTGATTTTGACCACGTTTTTATGATATAATTCTGTTTGGTTATTTATTTGGCAGCGAGAATGAAAACTGTATCTTTTAAAAATACCTGTAGAATCTGGAGACACTCTGGGCATTTCATATAGCCTTATGCTTGCAATACCAGCTGGTGGCTAAGGACCCCGGTACGGATGGCAGGTACAATCACTAGGTGGATGCAGTGTTTCTGACGGTCTCATTTGTCCGGTTTTGATAAAATCACAATCCAATGAAAATGGGTTTCTGTGTTCTGCAGAGTATTCTAGCATATTCTTGCATATTTCTAGGTTGAAACTTAAAGAATAGTGTCTTCTTCTGATCTAATGTTAGCCCTTGTCCTTCTCAGCACCATTTAGGCCCATATTTTCCTTGTTTTTCAGTGCATTTTTATTTTCTTTCTTTTTTGCTATCATCGCTGAGAAACAGTAAGATGAAATGAAGTCCAGGAGGCTGCTGGGCCTCCATGAGAGGATGTAATTGGTGTGTCATGTTGGCCCAAGTTCCAGAGGCCTATTGAAAACACAGAGAGATTATAAAAAGGTAAAAAAAAAAATGAGATTGTTATTGACGTTGCAGACAGAGACAGCAACCCAACATCAGGGACAAGGTTGGGAACCAGAGAGAAAAGGTAGAAATTCCAGTGGAAAAAAAAAATTGTCTGTGACCACCTAAGTCAACTCCCCAAAAGCCTTTCACCTGAGTGATATTTACTAGAGAATTCCTCCTCCCAGGGACTTTCCTAATGGGACTCTTAAAAATGCTTTGGACTTCTGACACCTTCCAGGGCTTAAGATTCCCTCCTCCCCTGCAGCAAATAACATTCATCTTAGTCTTGTTTAACAATCCAAAAACCCTTTTAAGATTTTTAAATTCAAACTCCTGTCAAGACTGACCACCTTAATTATCATGGGGTTGAGAAATTGCTGTAAGACCAGGTGGGAAAGGGGGATGGGGAGAGCAAGAACAGATAATTATAATGAAACCCCGGATCTGTATACCCTAGCATGCCACCACAATGTGGGCTGAAAATGCTGATTCCTGGTATCACTTTGAAGTTTAACTACTTTTTACTGAGTCCTCTTGAATGATTCCAGGAAGGGCTTTCTTAACAGGAAAGGGTGAATGTAGAGTTGTAAGAGTCTAGTGTGCCCTTTAGTATTTATGCCTCCCAGGTACACAAGGCAAATTTATCATCAAGACATTGAATACAGAAGTATAGGTTCACAAGGGGCTTCTAAAAATCATTTAGTTTCACCTCTGCTTCTATTTGTTTATTTAAACAAGTCATTCTAAAAATTTTTTAATTAATTATTTATATCTTACCTAAAAAAAAAATCTTCTGACAACCAGATAGCATTGTTTTTCTCCATAAAACAATCCGGAGTTAGAATTAGAAAGCTCCTAATATATAATACAAGTTTACTTGACTGCAATTTAAGATAGTTTCTTTTTTCTGTTGTTTCACTATTTTTCATATATAAGTATCTTTTGTTATATTTTAAATAAAGATACTTACAGCTGTATTTTTACTCTTTGGTTATGAGATTAAAATTGCTTATGACTGCATATTCACTGTTGATGCATAAATTAGAGTGAGAAATTTGATCTTTATAAACACACCTCTTTATGTGGTAACTGAGTGGTTTGCAATACAAGGGTGACAATGAGGAAAATCCTGGGGTAAAAGCACGTTCTGTCACCAGCTCCCACTGATTCAGTTTTTACTACAATTTTGTGCCACAGCTGTAGTTTCCTATTCAGTGTTCTACATGAAACTAAACCCATGAAGAAAAATACCTCTTATTTAGATGAGGTAATATAGAAGGAGGGGTGAAATATGCAGCAAATCTCTTTGGAGGTCCCCACTGCTTGCTTCAGGGATGTTTTTGAAAATCAAAATTAAGTCTACATGACCCCAAATGCCTGCCAGCCAGGGCTTTGCTAAATGCACACTGTGCATGCCTCCACAGCCAAATTGGGATGGCTTTGGCCAGTCAGCATGGGCTCCAAGCCACTCTGGTTGACAGTCTTGCCAACCAGAGCTAGGGAGGTGGAGCTCCCAGGCAGCCTTGCCATCTTTCCACGACTCTGCAAGTGGAAATTCTAACAGGATTCCCTGAGAAAACGTAGAGACAGTCACCAAGACACCCTACAGAAAGCTTGCTCTCAGTAGTTGTAGATGCCGCATTTATCTGGTGGCTGCTGTAACTCAAGTTCCCAGTGAGGCTAAAGTGAACATGGAAATTGTCAGTTTTCCCTGATTCCTATGATATTCCTGTTCCTCCTACACTACACTTGGCAAACCCTCCAAAATGGCATTGAACCCTAATTATCTAACAATCTCATTGTCTTTTATCTACTTCTATAACTGGATTTTTTTGGCAATGAAGGAGGTTGCAAGTAGGCAACACGTGTGTAACTAAACTCACTAGCAGCAAGAGCCAGCTTAGGTCTCAGGAGACAAACACTTAAAGCAGTTGTTCCAAGTGTTGTAAAACTGCCATGAAGTAGAGATTCGGCAATATCTGGGTCAATTGGATAATCGCAAACCGCCAAACCGGGTCATCCAGGTCAATCGTATTTCAACTGGAACCTGAATTATTTAATCTGGCTGATCCAAATGATCAAATTAACTAGGAAACTGACAAGCTGCTTAGATTTTTTGGTCTATAAATGTAAAACTGTAAGAAAGGAAATCTCAGAGATTGCAGACTATAGGGAATTTAGGAAGTGCCACCAGATCCTTCCCATAGAGAGCCCTCAGGCAATATAAAGAGATGCATATGCATGCACTTCTCTTGTGGCTGTAATAGACTATTCTAAGATGTGTTTAACACTTTTTACCTCTGCAGCTTTTGCATTAAGGGTAAATCCATAATGGAACCTGGCCAGCTAGAGTGCTGATTATTTTTGAAAAACAATTTGGTTCTTGGACATTGTTTTCTCTTGTGGAACAAGAATTTAAATTCATGCTATTGCTTTGCTCTTCCCCAACTCAAAGGAAAATTAGAATAGAGTTTGGATTCTGAAACTGTTTGTACTTCTGGACTCATTGGTGCTTAATAATAGATATCTCTAACCCCTAGACAATTAACTAGTGCTCATATATAATTCCCTTGACTCACAGTGAGGAACTAAAAAGAGTAAAGATAAACGTAAAATCTAATTGGAATTCTTACACTTTTCCCTACAGCCAAAATGGAGACTTGAAAATTTATGCTGCACAATTACAGTGTCTCTTCACAGTCAGGGAAAGGAAGAGCGAAGCAGTAATCTAAAACGTCGTTCAAGGTCAGATTACACCACTGTTTCTGACTGCCTGAACTTGTCTCCAGGTTGGTACTTACTCTTCCTCCCTTGTGTTCTGGTTCTTCTCCCTCAGGATTGACATTATAATTGGACAGATCCAGACCAATCTCAGAGCTCTCAATTCTGAGCAGATTACTGTCCCCAGGATTGATAAGGTAAGTTTGAGGTCCACCCCTTTGTTCATTTCTAACACTGTTGTCAAGACAGACAGCTAGCAGTCAACAGGAAAAACAAAAACAAAAACAAAACCCTTCTTTTGGTCACCCATGGTGCAATAACAGGTACACTGTAAAACAGAAGTATGTATTTACAGCATGCTGGAAAGAAAGCTCTAATCTGAGGAATGGAAAAAAAATAGTGAACAATAATGTAAACCACAGACTTTCATCTATTTCATCCCCAATACTTTTAATTTTGGCTTTTTCTTTTTTCTCCAAACTGGATAATTTAGACATTTCCTACAATAGACCTTCATTAAAATCTATAAATGTTTTATGGATATGCATGTAGAAAATTTGCTCCAAAGCTTGAATTTGAGTAAGTTCTTCCCTTAAAGAAAAAAAGCATCATTGATATCTGCTGAAGAGCATATTAACACAGTCTTTCTCTTGCTGAATAATAAGTTTTAAAATCTTTAAAAGAATGCCAAAGGGCTTTCACGCAAAGATTCTCTTATTATATTCCTGACTTTCCTCAAATTGTTTTTTTTTTAAACTTTTTATTCTAAACCTATGGCTTCAAAAATTTATACATATTTAAAGACTTGTATAGTTCATATACATTGGCAACATTAGACATGATTCATTCGTAAAAATTGAAGGGGAATATTTTCTCACTTTCCCGGATGTGAGTTTATGGATGTGAGAAGGGATTTTCAAATTAGTCTTGTTACTTAATACTAAACAGGTGAAAGCAAAATGAAGTGAAATAGCGGAAAAATATTCTTCTTTCTATTCTTTGATCCATCTTCTCTACCCCTAAAGTAGGTAGAATTCTTCATCATATAATTTAATTCTTTTAATTTTTACTATTCAGTGATTTTTACATCCATAGAAAAAACTAAACACTAATTGGAGGAAGTGATCCAGGTAGAAAAAATGAGCAGCAGGACAACTGAAACCAGGAAGGAGTGAAAGCCAAGTCAAGAGCTTGCTACTGAGTTGGCTTCCACTGTTGGGATGAGAGGGGAAGCAACTGGCCATATGTTCTCCTCCCTTGTTGGCAGAGGATAGCCCTTGTGCACTAATGTTCCCACACTTCTAGGATACAAATGTGTAAGTAAAAAGTGAATTTCAGTGGCCACCCCACACCTCCACGTCAAAGAAATCTGTAACAGAGGTATATGTAGCCAACCAAGCCAAGGCCTCACCAGATCACAGCTGCGCAAATGAGGCAGCAGAAGCTGTGGAGGAACTGATGACGGCAACAATGCTGGAGAAGAAGAGGGGTCGAGATACTTGTTTGATTGGAGGTGCTCCCCAAAACACATTAATGATCCATTTTGCTTCATTTCTCTTCATTGTAGAGTAAAGCAAACTAATAAACTCATCTGGGTACAATGGTTCTAACGGTTCACATCTTTAAGGGGCAGCTGAACTTTTAGAGAACTTTGTTTCTCATGGCGGCATGTTGTGAGTTACTGGCGTGCAGGTTTCTATCAGAGCAGGCTGCCCAGTGCTGCCTAGCACTGATCACCGATGGAAACCACCTACGGTGCCCGCACACAAATTTCTCCTGTCCTGGTCTTGGAATGGCACTAGACTCCTGGTAGTAGTAGCACAAATGTGGTTTTGTGGAGTGGTCAAGACTTTTCATAAGGGTAATTTTTAAATAAGAATTGCATTTATCTTTTTTATTTAGTCATACCATCTTTCAATTAATTTTGGTTAAATTTACATTTCCCTAGAAAAGCATGTGTGCCATCTGTCTCATTTGCCTGTCTTATGGCTCTTATTAGTGCTATAGTTTCCTATTTTTCTATTTAATCCTATAAATGTATCAATGTATAAATTTTCCTCTGAGTGCTCCCTTGGATAGATTCCACATGGCTTTCTTATGTTTATTGATTGGTAAATATTCTCTATTATAGTGGTGATTTCTACCTTAAGGCAATAAATACTAAGTATGTTAATATTTCCAAATGATTATATTTTTAAGGTTAATCTATTATTGCAAAAGCTGAATATTAAATAAAGCAGTTTTCTTAAAGAATATGTCCTTAAGAAAAGGTCCTATTAAAAAGACCTATATGGCTGGGCACAGCGGCTCACATCTGTCATCCCAACACTTAAGGACGCTGAGACGGGTGGATCACAAGGTCAGGAGATCGAAACCAGCCTGGCTAAAATGGTGAAACCCCATCTACAAAAAAATTAGCCAGGTGGGGTGGCACGTTTCTGTAGTCCCAGCTACTTTGGGAGCCTGAGGCAGGAGAATCACTTGAACCCGCGAGGCAGAGGTTGCAGTGAGCCGAGATCACGCCACTGCAGTCCAGCCTGGGTGACAGAGTGAGACTCCATCTCAAAAAAAAAAAATCTATAAAATGTCTCTTTTCAGGAATTTGTTGGCATGCTAATTAATGGGCACTGGTAAAAGACAAAGGTTGCATTTCTTTTTATAAGGCATATGTTTAAATATATTTAATATATTTAAATAAATCATATTCTTCAACTCAGAGCACAAGTATCATTAGTTATATGTTACTCTTTTGTCACATACTGCAAGATACATTTAAATCCTTAACTTTTTTGTTTTTTAATTCCTCCTTAACAGTTTTGGTTTTATATACTTTAATAAAATTTTATTAAATAGATGATTTATTATTGTTAAATTTTGTCTGTAAATTATATAGTTTAATTACATAAGAAGAATTCTTTTATCTTATTTTGCACTTTTTGTTTTATTCATTGCCCGATATGTTGTATTCAATGTCTTCTTATAATCTGAATGTATTAGATATGGTTTTGTAATTACTTTAATACTTAATCCTTTTGTGTTTCTATAAGTATGCCATTGAATTTTGTTTTACTGTCTAGTCTCTCCTATTTACACCTCTTATTATAATACAAATATTCATCTTATTATGTTTACTTGTTAAATAATTTCTATTTATTTTTAACAATGCTTTCTTGATATTTTATTTCTTTTCCAATTTCTGCCATATGGACTATGATAGAGACAAACAAGTATAGAAACAGATGTTTTTTTTTTTATTTTCTATTGTTTCATATCATATTCATCCTATTTCAAATTCCATTCTTTTTTAACATTTCAACATTATTTAACTTCTAGGTTGACTGAGAAGCATTTATCAGAAAGAAAATCTGTTTATACGACACACAGATAAACATCAGAGTTGGCCAGAAGCAACTGAAAGATTATGAAATGAAGAATTGTGACTATCCATTTCATCTTGAGCAGAAAATAAAAATAAGAACAGAGAAAAGTAAAACCCAGGGAATAACTTGTATTCTCTTAACCACACAAGAAAGGTGTATTCATTTTGTATTGTTGCTGGAAAAAACAGCCATAAATTTATTGGCTTAATACAGCACAATTTATAATCTCACAGTTTCTGTGGGTCAGAAATCCTGTGAATAAAATTGACAAGAAAATAGATTAACAAACGAAAAGCAAGCAGAACTTACTTATTAACACATGCAACCTGAATACATCTGGGAGAAACTCAGAGGTGAGCAACTCAAAGGAGTGGTTAGAACTGGGGCTTACATAAACAATTTTAACAAAGACCAGTACATTTGCAGAGAAGTGACAAAACAAAAGATTTCAGGCTTCCAAGGTGGCAAACTGTGGGAAGCTCACTAGAAGGGGAAAACAAATAGAGTGAGGTTTGTCTGCAGAGGTCATCTTGGTGCCAACTTTCCGCTTTCTTCATTGACACAAAACTTCCTCTGGAGAGAGAGTTTACAACAGTCCTCATTTCTCAAAAGCTTCTGTTATGGTCAGATAAAGGAAGCCCTCTTTCTGCATCTGTTAAATCTTAAAAGCCTTCAGCTCAAAATCATCCTTACGCCAAAGTGGCATATTTTGGAGTGCTGTATTCTGGGGAAGAATCTGCTTCCTTGCTCAATCAGGCTGTTGACAGAATTCAGTTCCTGTAATTGTACAACTAAGGTCCTGTTTCCTTGATGACTGTCAGCTGAGAGCTGCTCTCAGCATCTGGATTTAACCCCCTTTCCTTGGCTCATGGTCTTCTTCCTCTGTCTTCAAATCAGTAATGATGAGTGTTCTCACACTGCATTTCTCTGTAACTGACTGCGGCTGGAAGTTACCCCACTTTTAAAGGGTCATGTGACTAGATTAGGCTCAAATAAATACTCCAAGATAATCTCTCCATCTCAAGGTCTATACCTGAACCACATCTAGACAGTACTTTTCCATCTAATATAAATGTATGGATTCCAGAGATTAGGGTGTAAACATTTTCAGAGCCCTTATTCAGTCTGCCATAAAAGGGTGGGCCAGAATATATCAGAAACCAGACCAGGCAGCATTAACAGTTCTGGTCAAAACCTTATTTGTTGATTTGACAAAATAACCTTATCTTATTAAAATAAATTTAGATAAGAAAAACCAGATGCAAATGAAGTAAACAATAATTAAGGGAGGAGCCACATGTAGCTTGGAGTGCCACGTTAACAGACAGTCTAGAAGACATTCGGATATGATTTTTAATGGAGATTAAGATAGGTGTCAGTGAAGGGGAAGAATGTGACACTTGTAAAATGAAGCACAAGAAGGATCTTCTGGGTATTGCAGACTTATTGCTGCTCCTGCTGACTTAGATTGGCATAGATACTAAGAAGTAAATCATGTAGTTGTAGTTTTACATCCAAGTTGTCTCATCTAGTTACTATGGCATTGCTACTTAAAGGAACCTTTATTAGGAAATGTTCTTTGACAAAACACAGATGATGTTCAGTCTTCTGGTACTCTGTGTAACGGTTCAGGGCAATGTAATCAGTCTAGACCTTGAATTCTACTCCCTGTCCTTGCCAACCCAGACCTTGGATTCTACTCCCTTCTGTTAATGTCATCCTGAAGGGTAGGGCCAATTCAGGGAAAGTAGCCAGGAAGACATCACTTTATTTCCCCATGTCTGGAGTCAAGGTTGAAGCATTACATTAAAAGTCCCATAGAACCATTCATTTCCTTCCTCATAGACACAATCAGTTAGCAGTGTATTTTTTTCTCATTCTATGTGCCCAGGTTATCAATATTTTCTGTTACATCTGAATTTTGCAATTGATTATTCTTAATTGTTTTATTGTTTTCCTGCCCTTTTGAGAATAAGATTGGAATTTATATTCAATTTTGTTAACAGATTTACAGTTACTTTCATTTACCTCTATCTCTAATTGTATTGCCAAAGCCTTTATAAACTGTTTTTCTATCCTTTAGCTCTTACTTGCATAGACATGATATTATATCAACATATATTATATCAGTATGTGCCCAAGGAGCAATGGGAAATTTTTTGGAAATGTTTATTTTCTGAAAATCATTTTGCAGTGCTAATATTTAATCAGGCTCCACATGAGAGGGTTTTTTTTTTTCCATCACATTTTGGATTCATCCTTTTCTCTACATGCAAATTATTTTCTTCCACTTTTTCTCTACATGCAAATTATTTTCTTCCACTATAGACTGAAATACACAGGCTTTCATTTCTATCTCTGTCTTCAAACCTATTTCCTCGCCACTCTCTATCTATTTCTATCAATCTTCATGCTGGTGCCAGTCTACCTTTCTACAACATTTCAGCTTAAGAGTTTCTTACCTGTGGCTTTATTAAAGCTTTCTGATATATGTTACTTCTACTTGGATTATCTTCTCCATTTCTTTCTTCTAGTCTAATCCCTACATTTCTCTCAACACCAAACTCAGATGACACCTCCTTTACCAGATGGCACCTGCCAACCAAAGTTCTCCTTGTCTCAATTTATATGACATCTATCATTCACTTCATGGACATTAGCCTGAAGGACATGCATTTCTTGCTCTTCTCCTATTGCTTCTATGAATCAAATTTTCCCTATTGTATTAGTCCGTTTCCACACTGCTAATAAAGACATACCCAGGGCTGGGTAATTTATAAAGGAAACAGGTTTAATTGACACACAGTTCAGCATGGCTGTGGAGGACTCGGGAAACTTATAATCAAGGCAGAAGGGGCAGCAAACACATCCTACTTCACATGGTGGCAGAAAGGAGAAGTGCCAAGCAAAAGGCGGAAGGTCCCTAAAAAATCATCAGATCTTGTGAGAACTCACTATCATGAAAACAGCACCCCCATGATTCAGTTACCTCCCACCAGGGCCTTTCCACAACATGTCAGGATTATGGATACTGAAATTCAAGATGAGATTTGGATGGGGACACAACCAAACCATATCACCTATCATATTTTAAATTTCCTTAGGACAATGGTTCTTCTTTTATGGGCTTCTTAGTACCTGGCATGGTACAACATTCTCGGTAAGAGTCTGAAAGTGATATACTGTCTACTGAATAACAAATAATTTCATATTACGTAATGCAGTTCAATATTTTAATGTAACTTAAAATTTAAAAATTTAAAATGTGTGCATGATTTTAAAATAAAACTGGAGAAAAGCAGAATAAAAACTAAGTCTCCTTGGCCACTCTTTTCCCAAAATAAACTTTTTGTAATTTCTTATGCATAATTAAAGAAATGTAATTTATTTATTTATATCATACTAACTAGACTCTATCATTTACCTATATGTAAATAGAATATATGGAAATAACTTTATATACAATGTCTCCATCTTTTTCCCATTTATAATTCTTTTTCACTTAGTTTGAAAATCTTTTCATGTCAACATTCTCAGGTATTTTTCACTGTTTTCTTTAATGGCCAAATAACCTTTTATCACATAAATATGCCAAGCACCATCTTCTACTTATCGCTATTGAAGCTATTTCCAGTTCCTTGTTATTACAAACAAATTGCAAACAGCTAAACAGGAAGTATACATTTCAAGCAAAAATAGATCTCTATGGAGCCTGTTGCTCTGGAACAAATCCATCCCCATTCCTATGTTAGTTCTCTAATCTCTTATCTTCCATTTATATTACCTATGAGGAAAAGAGTATGAGAAAGAGGGTTTTTTGTTAAGTTAGAAAGCTTCAAAACTTAATGCAAAGTTTTAACAGTGATACACGTTTGATTAAATGTTCACTTCATGAAAGGAAATGTACAATGTTGAACTCAGTACCAAAAATTAATAAAGGAAATATTTGCACATCTGACTTTAGTGACTGAAATTATCATACCTGCAACGCTACTTTGCTAGGGACTGTGGAAGTGATAGAGGGTGCCACGTGGATATATGGAGGAAGGATGCACGAGGCAAAGGCACAAAACAAATACAAAGGCTTCAGGGAAGAAGCTGGACTGGAGAGTCAGAGAAACCAAAAGGAAGCCAGTGTGGCTTAAGTCGGGTGAGGAAGAGGGAGAATTGCATGAAATAAAGCGAGAGACGCTGTGGCAACTTGTAAGCCATTTAAAGTACTTTGCCTTTTTCTTAGTAAAATGGGAGGATATTGGAGGAATTTAAGTTGACAAGTTACTTAATCTCACTTACATTTTAATAGAGTCACCTGCTGTTTTGAGAATACATTGAAAGGGGGCAAGAGAGCAGAGAGACTTGTTAGGAGGCTATGTTAAGAGGCTTGTTAAGAATGATTGTGGCAATGGACTGTGAAACCTAAGCTGCTGCAGAAGCGAGGAAATGAGGGCATCAGTGTCGGGGTAGACAATGAAAGAAAATGATAGAATCGATAGAATGAAGACCTCAGTGGGGTGAAAGGTCTAGTAGAGCAAGGACGTTAGAGGCAGTGACTGAGAAAAATAGGAACTACTGGTCTGAGGGTGGGATGCTTAAAATGGACATGATAAAGGACATGCAGTCACTGATGATGACAAGATCTGGATGTCATTTCTAATAACAAGAAAAGAGATGGAGATACAGTAGAGGGTAAGGTTATTGAGGCAGAGAAACTTGAGGAACTGACAGGCCAAAGTAATAAAAGGTTCATCTACACGCAGGTCAATATCTCCCTAAATTATGACTACATTGACGTTAGAGAACATGCTAGTGAAGCAGGAGCTCAGTTCTTCTGGAAGTGAAGGGAGGGGACTCAGGTCAGTGCAAAGGACTGCACCGAGGAGAGCTACCTCCTCTTGATTCAACTGGAGAACATCTATTTCTTGAGAAATTTTTCTTTTATTTTATACAGAATATTGATGGAAAAGTGTCATCACTAGCACAGTTTAGGGCCATGGTTACAAGAACTGACTCCTGGAGCCAGACAAGCTGGGCTCAGATGTCATCTGCTATTTACCAGCTGGGTGACCTAAGGCAAAATGTTTTATTTAATCTGTAAATTAGAGGTGATGAAAGGACCTCCCTCCCTTGCATGGTTGTTGTGAGTCCTATTTGAGATAATATATGTAAAGCACATAGACCAGTGCCCCGCACAGACTAAGTACTGTGTAAGTGTTTGCCATTAATAATGTCACATTCTTCACTTGGGTATCACAGGGCATGTCAAGGAAATACTCACCACATGCATTATAAGTTGATTGGAGAGAAAATTAGTAGAGAGCAATTTGTCAATGCTTTTACATAGCAATTTTATCTCTAGGTATTTATCCTTTGGTTACGCTTACACCTTTATAAAATGGCATATATACAAAAATATTCCTGTTATGCAGTTATAATAGTAATAAGTTTGGGAAAATGTACATCCATAGACTGTGTTCTTATGCAGCTCTTAAAAAAATGCCAGCAACAACAAAATAATGTACTAGCTTCACAGAATGTGCTCCAGGATATATTATTAGGTGAAAAAAATCAAGTGCAGGACATTGTATATACTTTTCTGGCATTTGATACATACATATGTATTTCTCTAAGTGGATGTGTGCAAGGGAATGCAGTATTTTTGAAAAGTTACACAGGAAGACCCTAGCAGCCTCTCATGAGGAAACTGAGTGACTGGGAGGGAGAGGTAAGAGAAGTCTTAATTCTAAGTTTATATTTTATCCTGCATATATGTTGGAAAAGTAGTGTTTTTGTTTGTTTGTGTTTTGAGACGGAGTCTCGCACGGTCACCGCTGGAGTGCGGTGGCACGATCTCTGCTCACTTCAACCTCCGTCTCCTGGGTTCAAGTGATTCTCCTGCCTCAGCTTCCCTAGCAGCTGGGATTACAGGCACCCACCACCATGCCCAGCTAATTTTTTGTATTTTTAGTTATGATCGGGTTTCACTATGTTGGCCACGCTGGTCTTGAACTCCTGACCTCGTGATTCACCTGCCTTGGGCTCCCAAGGTGCTGGGATTACAGGCATGAGCTACCACACTCAGCCAAAATAGTGTTTTAAAAGTATGTCTAGATATTATAACTTTCATTTTATATTAAGGGGAAATCATTTCAACAAGTGTTTCTTGACTCCCTCACTGTATACCAGGTCCATGGCGGATGCTCCCAGAGAGTCTGGGGAAGAACACGAGTCCTTCTCCTTAGGCACCTGCTGGGGAGAAGATGCATTCACATGAATAACTAGAGGATAATACTAGAAGTGTGACATTGAACATAGTCAAAGGTTCTAAAGTGGTGAAGAGACTGGCAAGTCTGTTTCTGTTTGGGACTTTCAGAATGGAAAGTAGATCTGGATGTATGTTTAATTTATTCAGGATCTTTTATGAAAAAGATTGATAATTCAATATATTTGTTTAGTTTAAAACAAGACAAAAATAACTCAAAGTTATCATTTATATTACAGCAGTACAAAAATAGTATACCAACCCAACTTTATTCCAGCTGCTTTCTAGTACCACTGGAACTGAAATGCTCTATTTATTTAAACCTAAATTTAGCATGAGGTGACTGGGCAGCTCAGGACACTGCAATAAAATGTAATTGGCATTTTGATCCATGGCTGTTGATGAGAATGTAGGACATCAGTGTTTCCAAAAAGTCTTAAGGCCACGACACACATGGAAAAAAAAACAAGAAAGAAGAAGTAATTGAGATTCTGAAAGGGGACTTTGAGAATTACCTACAAACAGACACTGACCTTTTTTTTCCTTACCCTTAATCCCCTTCTAACTGAATATCACCGCGCTGTGTTGGAAGAGCAGGCACAGCTTCTGTGCTACAGGCTATAGCTGGTGTGTGAACACAGCACAGTTTCTAATCCTGCACCAAAGACAAAATTAACTTAAAAATGACTTTCTGTTTCAGTTTGTTTGCTCATAAAGCACAAGGCACTGATAGATATTTGAGGAAAATGAAAGCAATAGGCTCAAAGTCATTCAACAGAAAAAGAACTGCTTTGTAAGACAGACATTTCTGAGAAACCTCTAACCTCAGCCCTCCAGCCTTAGCCCCACCTTCCCTGTGAAGTCACACATTAAGGAGAGTGTGCTGGGTTGAGCAACGCCACACCACACACAGGCTGCCTACCACGGAAGGCTGTTTCCACGCCAGAGGGATTCCAAAGAATACATTGAGCTTGAGGTTAATCCTGGAGTCAAACTCTTGCCCAGAGAGGGCTTTTGTGGTCTGGAAAGCCCAGGAGACCCAGCAGAGTAATTTGGCGACTGAGGCTTTGGGTTCACTCTAGGAGAGAGACAAGAACTACTTTGGCTAAATAGTCTTGGGCCACCTAATGCCATCTTCAAGTCAAAGCCAAAACCCACCTCGTTTCTCAGGAGTCTTTCTGAGAGTTCCTGCCTCTCAGAGGCTGGTAATGTGCTGGCTGAGTGTGGAACCTTGAGGATGAAAGTGAGATCGGTGAGTAGTTTGAGAGGCTATCACACCCCAGTAAGGAAGGTCAGGGCTAGGTCTGCCAAGTGCCCCCAACACTTTCAGGATGGATTTAGCTTGTGATAGCATCAGACTTCAGATCACCCCATCCCCACCCTGCATCTGCCTATGAGTCTGACCTACCTGATGAGCCTTTTGCCTAAATGTCTGGTTGTCATTCATAATCCCTGCTGAGAACGAAATGATCCTAACGTAAGTTTCTTCATAGAGTTTCTGGCAGCACGTTTCTGTTGGGCTGGTTCCAGCTGTATGTATCCCTTATACAGGATAGCTTTGTCCATTCTTTGCTCTGCTCAGACATCCTTCAAACAATCGGCATTTCAGCACTAACCTGGATACATTTTAAATTTTTGTGTCATGGCTGGGCGCAGTGCCTCACGCCTGTAATCCCAGCGCTTTGGAAGGCTGAAGTGGCTGGATGACCCAAGGAGAGTTCGAGGCCAGCCTGGCCAACATGGTGAAACCGCTTCTCTACTAAAAATACAAACGTTAGCTGGTCATGGTGGTGCATGCCTGTAATTCCAGCTACTCGGGAGGCTGAGGCAGAAGAACTGCTTGCACCGGGAGGTGGAGGTTGTAGTGAGCCAAGATTGCGCCACTGCACTCCAGCCTGGGCAAAAGAGTGAGACTCCATCTCAAAAATAATAATAATAATAAAATAAACAAATAAAATGTTTGTGTCAGATAGAGTTAGTGATTTAGGCAGTGGTTCTGTCCGTGGATTAATCTGTCCCAACCCCTGCTACTCTGAGCTGCACTCCACTAGATCCATTACCTAATTCAAAGCTCCCAGGGAACCTGATTGCCTGGGAAGCCCTATTTACAATACATTATCAAAATGTACCTTGACTAAGAGTGCCTGGGGACATGGTCCTATAGAGGCCTCATACACACCCATGACATCTCAGACACACTGAAATCAGATGACTTCTAAATGAAAAGAAAAACAGGAAGAATGTCATAGGTCCACCTTGACAAATCCTACGCTAAGATAACCAATTACCTTCTCATTCGATGGGTATAATTCTAAGGGTGACTAAAATTACAGGCACACTTTGGAGTTATTGCAGATTCGGTTCCAGACCACCACAATAAAACAAATATCACAATAAAGTGAGACACACAAATTTTTTGGTGTCCCAGTCAATATAAAAGTCATGTTTATAATATACTGTAGTCTCTTAAGTGTGCAATGCTGTAACGTCAAAAAAAAGTGCATACCTTAATTAAAAATACTTTATTGCTAAAAAATGCTAACTATCATTTGCACCTTCAGTGAGTGATACTCTTTTTGCTGGTGGAGGCTCTTGCCTCATTTTTATGGCAGCTGACTTATCAGGATGGTGATTGGTGAAGGTTGGGTGGCTGTAACAATTTCTTTCTTATTTGAAGAGACATGGTCTCTCTCTGTGGTCCAGACTGGAGTGCAGTGACATGATTATAGCTCACTGCAGTGTCAAACTCCTGGGCTCAATGAAACCTCCTGCCTTGGCATCCCAAGTAGCTACACTACAAACACCACCATGCCTAGGTAATTTATTTTCTTATTTATTTATTATTTATTTTTGTAGCACCTGAGTCTCACTATTTTATACAGGTTAGTGTTGCACTCCTGGCCTCAAGTGAGCCTCCCCTGCCTTCATCTCCCAAAGAGCTGGGATTATGGGAATAAGCCACCACGCTCAGCCTCTATTTCTTAAAATAAGGTCACAGTGAAGTTTGTTATATTGACTGAGTCTTCCTTTCATGAACGTTTTCTCTGTAGCATGCTATGCCGTTTGATAGTATTTTATCCACAGTAAAATTTCTTTCAATATTGAAGTTGATCCTTTTAAACCCTGACACTGATTTGTCAACTAAGTTTGTGGAATATTCTAAAACGTTTATTGTCATTTCAATAATGCTCACAACAGCTTCACCAGGAGTAGATTCCATCTCAAGAAACCAATTTCTTTGGAAGCAACTCCCCATCCATTTAAGTTTTATCGGGAGATCACAACAACTCAGTCACATTTTGAAGCTCTACTTCTAATTATAGTTCTCTTGTTATTTCCACCACATCTGCAGTGACTTCCTCCACTAAAGTCTTAAACCCCTCAAAGTCATCCATTAGGATTGGAATCAGTTTCTTCCAAACTTCTGTTAATGTTGATATTTTTGACCTCTTCCTGTAAATCACAAATGTCCTTAATAGCACCTACAATGGTGAATCCTTTGCAGAAGGTTTTCAATCGAATTTGCCCAGATCCACAGAGGAATCACTATCTATGGCAGCTATAGCCTTACAAAATGTGTTTCTTAAATAATGAGACTTAAAAGTTGAAATGGCTCCTTGACCCATGAACTACAGAATGGATGCTGTGTTTGCAGATATAAAAGCATTAATGTTGGCCTGGTGCAGTGGCTCATGCACTTCGGGAGGCTGTGGCAGGCAGACCATGAGGTCTGGATTTTAAGACCAGGCTGGCCAACATAGTGAAACCCCTTCTGTACCAAAAGCACAAGAATAGCTGGGCATGGTGGTGGGTGCCTGTCATCCCAGCTACTCGGGAGGCTGAGGTAGGAGAATCACTTGAACCCAGAAGCTGGAGGTTGCAGTGAGCTGAGATCATACCATTGCACTCCAGCTCAGGCAACAGTGGGAGACTTCACTTAAAAAAAAATTAAAAAATAATGTCCTTGACACCTCCATTGGAGCTCCTGGGTGACCAGACGCATTGTCAATGAGCAGTAATATTTTGAAAGGAATCTTTTTTTCCTCAGCAGTAGCTCTCAACACTGGGTTTAATATGATCAGTAAACCATGCTGTAAACAGATATGCGGTCATCCAAACTTTGTTGGTCCATTTATAGAGCAAAGCAGAATAAATTTAGCATAATTCTTAAGGGACCTAGGATTTTTGGAATGGTAAATGAGCATTGGCTTCCACTTATAAGTCACCAGCTGCATTATCACCTAAAACAATAAATTAACCTTGTCCTTTGAAGCTTTAAAGCCAAGTGTTGACTTCACTTCTGTGGACATGAAAGTCTTAGGTGGCCTCTTCTTCCAATAGAAGTCTGTTTTATCACCATTGAGTATAGCTACCTTCATCAATGATCTTAGCTGTATCTTCTGGATCACTTCTGCATCTTCTCCATCAGCACCTGCTGCTCCACCTTGCACTGGTATGTTATGGAGACAGCTTCTTTCTTTAAACCGCATGACCAACCTCTCCTAGCTGCCAACTTTTCTCCTTTGGTGTTCCCATCTCTTTCATCCTTCCTAGGACTAAAGAGAATTAGGATCTTGCTCTGGATTAGGCTTTGGCTTCAGGAAATGTTGTGGCTAGTTTTATCCATGCAGACCACTCAGACTTTCACCATACTGGCAAGAAGTTTCTTTTGCATTCTTGTCATTTCTGTGATCACTGGAGTAGCACTTTTAATTTTCTTCAGGAACTTTTCTTTTGAATAACTGCTTGGCACAGAGGCCTAGCTTTCAGCCTATCTTAGTTTTTGACATTCCTTCCTCACTAAGCTCAGTCATTTTTACTGCTTGATTTAAAATGAGAGACGTGCAACATGGCCTTTCACTTGAACACTTAGGGGCTATTGTAGGGCTATTAATTGGCCTAATTCCAATATTGTCCTATCTCAGGGAATAGGGATGAGCAAGAAGAGGGAGAGAGAGACAGAGAAACATCTGGTTGTTGAAGCAGTCAGGACACACATTTCTAGATTAAGTTCACATTTTATATGGGTGCGGTTAGTGGCGTCCCAAAATAATTACAATAGGAACATCAAAGATCACTGATCACAGACCACCATAACAGAAATCATAATTTAAATATTTAAAATATTGCAAGAATTACCCAAATGTGACAAAGAAATATGAAATGAGCACATGCTTTTGGAAAAATGGCTCCAGTAGACTTCCTTGACTCAGGGTTGCCACAAACCTTCGATGTGTGAAAAATGCAATTATCTGCAAAGTGCTGTAAAGCTAAGCACAATAAAAGAAGATATGCCTATACTGTGCTTTTCTGTACTGGTAGAGAGGGAATTTCTGCTTTAAGAAAACGACGAAAGGAATTCCTGATCTCTTTAAGTTTTTAAATTCAGGTTCTAGAAGTTGACGGAGCATGACAAGCACTTCTCTTCTTCTAGACCCACTCCACTGCTTCCAAAAGGTCATCAGAGAAGGGGCAAAGCTGAAACATGCAGAAGTATTGCATTTTTAAATGCTGCCAGATTCTGTGATTGATAGTACATTCAACTCAGTATATTGAAACAGTAAATAAATAGGGCCCACGTGCCCTAAATTAATATAGTTCCCAAGAGTGCCTTGGTTTCAAGGACATAGTTTATGCTCTGCAGAATCTCCCTCAATAAAACAATAAGAACAACATAGCAGAGAGCAGGCTCTAAGTCAATGAACCCCTCCTGGGCGTCCCAGCTTTGCTTTGTGCTGAGGGATGTATATGAGTTTCCTTCCCTTTAGCAAGCCCGCAATATAGTTGTGAAGGCAAACTCAAACCAAAAAGCAGCACAGCAAAGAGCACTAAACAACAATGAAGGGCTACACTTCTTCCGACGCAAGGGAAGGCTGTGCTCACCAGAGTAGACTGTGATACTGAAGGGTCATGTGTGGACCCTGGAGGCAGGAACAGAGACAGGTGAACACAGAGAAACACAAGGACCCTCTGAGGGGGAGCAAACATGGTGTGTGAATGGACTGCGAAGAGGCCAGACTGATTAGAATGGGCCATCTGTGTGTGTTAACAGTTTCAAAAATAATGCTTTTCAGATTCTACACAATAAAGGGAAAGAATAGAGAGATCTAATGACTTTATATCAATGTAAGAAAGATAGAATTAATTTTACTTTGGTCTTTCAGAATATATCCATGACAGTTGCTTCAGAAATTATACTATGGTTACAAGCCTGGGGGTGGGGTTTTAAAACAAAGAAACACATTCTAGTGATGCCTATTGTTTTATGTCCTTCTTGTCTATATTTAACAGTAAGTTTTTCGGTGTTGGCCATGTTTACTTAAATCCTTTCCTTTCGTTCCAACTATGGCATTTTTAGCCTGAGAATCCAATCTGATACCATTTCCTGTGCAGACCTGGTAAAGAGGCCAGCTGACCGAAAATTCAGATTCAGGATCATACAGGATTCTGGAAAATGTATAAACTGAAAGAGAAAAAGGAGGGAAGTTCTATGCAATAAGTTTCATGTCATATTTAAAATAGAGCACAGAAAAAGCTAGTCCATAAAGCTCTGTGTGCCACTAATAAGCATATCGTCTTAAGAGGGAAACAAGATAAAACTTACCTATTTCTAATAAGTGATGCATTACAAATGTAAATATATTTTGAACATAGATGTTATCGCATCATGTATTCTTTTTTAGTAAATGGAGGATTTTATTCACCTGCAAAATGTATTATGTCCAAACTTGTTTTCTTTTTTACTAAAATTGATATTCTCCTCCTTTAAAAGTCTTATGTCTATGAAAATGTTAGGGAAAATTTGAAATTAATGAATAAAGAATCTGTATGACTTTGGAGCAGCCCTTGGAGAGCTGCAACCATCTGGCAGTGTCATTCACAACCTTCCTGGGACATGTTCCTCGTGCTGTACACTGCCCACTGAGTTTGTACTTCTTGACAAAGACCGCGTGAGACATTAGCAACATTCTGCTCAAAATGCAAGGTCCTCATCCCAAATACCGCATTTCACAAAAGTAAATGCAACATATGTCCCTTATCCCTTGACAAACCATTCTTCACAGAACTCGAATTAGTGCTGCCTCTCAGTTGCATTCCCGCGTAAGTAGCCAGAGGCTGTGTCCGGAGCTCATTATGATGGCTGGCTGGGCAGAATGACACTCCCCACGTGCCCCCCGAGAGACAGACAGACATTCTCCCTACTCTTTCTCAAAAAGACAGAATAGATCTGCTGCTAGACGTTTCCCAAAATTCGAAAAGAAAATCCTAAACAGCAAAATGCTTTAATTAGAAACCTTAAAAAATGATGAAAGCAAGCATTCCCCTGTCATACAGGCCTGTGAACCACATCTAGGAAGACCGTCAATGGGAACTTTTTATCTTTTCTCACACACAAGCACTATACACCCTAAATTATGTAGTTACAAGAATGAGAGATGAGGAATTGCCATTCTGGGTAAAGTCACTTTCTGGGGAAGTGGAAAGAGCGTGGGCTTGCGCCCGACAGACCTGGGGTCCAGCATTCATTACCTAGCTGTGCAAGTCACTTAACCTAGCTGAGCCTCAAAGTCCACATCTGTAAAACAGGATAATAATTCCATATTTCCAGGTTATTTTGACAATTGTAAATAATAGATTTGAAGGAAATCATATTTGGAAAGCCCTCAAAAAATTACAGCTATCATTGATGTTTCAGCTGCTCGTAATGGTTATATCATTTCTACTTTTACTATGGACCCAACACAGAGAAAGTAGAAGCTAAGGGAAAATAACTTGCTACGTTTTCCAGTCCCAACATCCTACAAGCTTCAGAAGCAGGAATATCCTGTCTTGCCGCAGTAACATCTTTTTTTGCGCTTAGTACCAGACTCTTCCCTGGCACAGAGCATATTCTTTTTATGGAAGCAAATGCAATATTACAAAGATGCTTTTAATCAGAAACAGGCCACCTAAGCAAGAAACATCTCTTCAATAGGAAATAAAATGCTACAGCTCCATCATTTTGCCATGAGGCGGGCAACACGCCGGGAAATGCTTTTGCCCACTTTTCACTCCTTGTCTAATCAATTTTTATTCTTTTCATAGTCACATGTAATGGGGTTGGAAATAGCTAAATAAAGTGAAAGACATTTTGAGTTGCATTACTAAGTGATAGCTGCATTATTTCATAAATGAATAGTGCTACCCATATTCATATAATTTATGAATCGAAGTGTCATTTAGGGGAAAACATCAGTGTCAGAATTTGCATTTAAACACCTGCATTAGCTGTCAGCTGTGTAAAATCCCAAAAAGACAGACAACTCCACAGCAGGCACCCAGATGAGGGTATTCATGGCCCGCTTTTGCAACCAGACATGACAGTGTGATCATGGAGAATCTTTCTGTAGTTACTTCCCTTCACAGCTTATTGAAAAAATTTTAAACCCTTTTATGAAAAGAGACCCTTCTACATGATTCATACTAGGTAACAGTCTTTGGAGCCTTTAAAATTTCTTTTTCATTTTATCTCTAGATGAAATGATCATTTTTATTGTTTAAAACAACTTTTTAAATAAAATTTAATAAACTATAAAAGACAGTGTGGCAGATAACAAGTCAGATATTTATATTGCAACTGATAAACCCATATTTCTGTACTACTAAAACCTTTCAAATTAGTAGATACTTATTATTATTACTCTGCTATGTAATTATAGAGGTCGAGGTACTGGTAGCACGTGTGTGAATGGCTGTGTCTGAGTATTTGTGCATTGCTCGAGACTACAGTAGATACTTCTTATTATTACTCTGCTATGCAATTGTAGAGGTCGTGGTACTGGTAGCACATGTGTGAATGTCTGTGTCTGAGTATTTGTGCGTTGCTCGAGACTACAGTAGATACTTCTTATTATTACTCTGCTATGCAATTGTAGAGGTCATGGTACTGGTAGTGCGTGTGTGAATGTCTGTGTCTGAGTATCTGTGTGTTGCTCCAGACTGCAGGAGAGCTAGAAGAAAAAGAGGAGGAAGTGAAGGAATGCAGAAGGGAGAAGCCTTGTACCCACACAGGTTAGACATGTTTGTTTAATGAAAGTTGTCAGATAAAGCACAACTTAATGAAACAGAGAATTACAAAATGGACTATATGTTTAGGACCATATTTTAATTATTATTCATTTATTTGACTCGTGTTTATTCAGCTCCAACTCTGAGCATGTAGTTGAGTGTGACCACATTAAGCCTGCATGGTGCACTGTCTTTACCTCAGGGAACAAGTCTGGGAGTAGAGAAGCTTAGGGGCTGTAGGTAAACAAATCAACAATGCACTCCAGGGTCATAAATGAGGTAATTTGTTTTTTGAGATGGAGTCTCACTCTGTCGCCCAGGATGCGGTGCAGTGACGACATAGCTTACTGCAACCTGGGGCTGCAGGTTCAGGTGATTCTCCTGCCTCACTTGATTACAGGTGTGTGCCACCATGCCCAGCTAATTTGTTTCTGTATGTTTTTATTAGAGACGGGGTTTCGTCATGTTGGCCAGGCTGGTCTCAAACTCCTGACCTCAGGTGGTTCACCTGCCTCAGCCTCCCAAAGTGCTGGGATTACAGGTGTGAGCCACAGTGCTCAGCCTATAAATGAGGTAAATATTCTGGTAGGACTGTATCCAAGGTATTATTGGCAGACAAAAAAAGAAACCCTGAACTTAGCTGGTGAAAGGACAGGCTGTGTCGCACACACAAAAAGTAGAATTGGTAGTGATTCTTAGGGAATACATAAGTGATATCCAAGGGTGGATAAGAAGGGCAAGGGCATTTTGAAAAGTAGAAACATCACAGGCTGAAGGAATTCCGCCAGGCATAAGACTGCAAGAAACCAGAAAATTATAAATGGTTTATCTGGAATATGGAAATATGACGAAATAATTATAACAATAGACAGGAAAATGATCTACTGAAACAACATTAAAAGTGTATTTTAGTTATAAGAAAAAATCTAAGTACAGCAAAATAATTGGTTTAGTGGTGCAGTTAGGGAATTAGCATATGAAGAACTTAAATGGTGAGAGGGAATCATAATTAATACGTAGAAAATAAGTCAGAAACCTGAATACAGACATAGGTTAACAAGTAAAAGTAGCCAGTGGTAGAGGACCTGAAATGGTGGGATAATGGTGAGCAAAAGTGCATGCCCCACCTTTAAGTGAGTAGCACTACTGGGTCCACGCCGATGGTTGCTATACTTTAATGCAATCCCAAGATTACCTAATCTCTTGATTTATTTAAAAAAAAAAAAAAAAAAGCAAGATGGTTGGGCATGGTGGTTCACACCTATAATCCCAGCACTTTGGGAGGCCAAGGCGGGGCAGACTGCTTGAATTCAGGAGTTCGAGGCCAACCTAGGCAACAAAGCGAAAACCAGTCTCTACAAAAAGTGCAAAAATTAGCCAGGTATGGTAACACATGCCTGCCTTTCAAGCTACTCAGGAAACTGAAGTGGGAGAATCACTTGGGCCTGGTGAGATGGAGCTGTGATAGCACTATTGCATTTCAGCCTGGGTGACAGAGTAAGACTCTGTATCAAAACACACACACACACACACACACACACACACACAAACGAAGAAAGAAGCAATTCATGGCTGAGTGTGGTGGCTCACGCCTGTAATCCCAGCACTTTTGGAGGCCAAGGTGGATGGATCACCTCAGGTCAGGAGTTTGAGACCAGCCTGGCCAACATGGTGAAACCCTGTCTGTACTAAAAATACAAAAATTAGCAGGGTGTGGTTTTGCAAGCCTGTAATCCCAGCTACTCAGGAGGCTGATGCAGGAGAATTACTTGAACCTGAAAGGCAGAGGTTGCAGTGAGCCAAGAATGCACCACTGCACTCCAGCCTGGCAACAGAGTGAGACTCCATCTCAAAAATAGTAATAAAAATTAAATTAAAAAATTTTTTTAAAAGAAAACCATTTCACAACATTAAGTGTATTTTTCCAATTTTTAAATTTTGGCAAAAAAATGTTAAATGGTTTTTAAACGTTTAGGCCTAAAGTGAGCAGATCTAGTTCATGGTTTTCTATTTGATGTACTCTGCTCTCATTCAATACTTTACTTACAAGAGAATCCTATTGGATATTTTATGATAGACTACAAGTTTTGGTCACATGAAATGTGATTTGGGGCAGAAGATGAAATGATTAAAACACAAAACTCAGTACTTAACTCAGAAATTTGTACAGTGAAACGTACTGTGGTCCCAACAGGATGTTAGCAACTAAGTCCAGAAGTATTTGGTAAAGAAATCACAAAATTAGGCAAACCAAGATTACTTTAACCTGGGAGACTACTTGATTACATTATACCATCTTTAGAATTATTAATTATTTACTTGTTCACAATGGTCAGTTAAATGCATTTATTGTAGCCAAAGAAATAAATTTCATTAATTTTCATTGTCAGGTTGAGATTTTCCTTTCAGTTGCTGTATCAGGCCATTCTTGCATTGCTATAAATATATGAGACTGAGTAATTGAAAAGGAAAGAGATTTAATTGACTCACAGTTTTGCGGGTTTCACAGGAAGCATAGTGCCAGTAGCTTCTCCTGGGGCAGCCTCAGGAAGCTTTTACTCATGGTGGAAGGTAGAGCAGGAGCAGGCACATCACATGGCCAGAGCAGGAACAAGAGAAAGGGAGAGTGGGGTAAAGGATTGTGCCACACACCTTTAAATGATCAAATCTCCTGAGAAATCACTATCATGAAGACAGTACCAAGCCACGAGGGATGTGTCCCCACCATCCAAACACCTCCCATCAAGCCCCACCTCTAGCATTGGGTATTACAATTCAATGTGAGATTTGGGTGGGGACAAATATCCAGATGATTTTGGATGCTCTTCTTTTCTGGAGAGGGCTGAACCATTTTGATGTCTACAAGCAGTTATCCCTTGTGACTGCCCACCTCTGGGCAATAGTGGTTAGGAGCAATGTCTCCCTTGTAAGTTTAAGTTCTCAGGAGCCTAATGCAGAGATGACCCTGGCCTCAGTTGAGCTTTTCCAGAAAAAAATGATGCAATGGATAACTTTGCTTTTTAAATAATATTCAAATGTTTAAAATTTAGAATAATAGATACATACTGGTGGTCAATTGTCACTATTCTCCAAAGGTAATACCCAATTGATAAAAACTCTAGTGAACATAGTATATATGCAAAAAAATTTCAGAAAACAACTAATAATATGCAAAACAGTATAGTAGGTATCTCAGAGAAATAAAAATATGGGTGAGATATTCTATTGTTTTTTTCTTTGCATCTTTTTGTGTACTTTCAGGAATTCATATAATTCAGCAGTGTGTACAATGCATACAAGAGTATGCATTATTTATAATATAAAAAATAAGACGGATGAAAGAGAAGAAATGGTTTTCAAAATAAATGTTGGTTTAATGTATGAAAATACAAGTTTTGTGATGGCCACTCTCAAGGATGAAAGTAAGGCAGAAGAACTGCAAATGATCTGCTCTTTTCTATTCTTCAAAGAAGAGTACAGATAAAAATGTGTGGAAGTCTGCTTAAATGCATTTTAATAGGTTTCATTGATATTCCCTTTCAATTCCTCTATATAGGAAGTACCTCTAAAACCTTAAAACATAAAGAATATGTTTTTAAGGCCAACAACAACAAAAAAAACTCTAAAGGGAAACTCCAGTTAATGTTAAACTTAAACAAACAAACACAAAATCTGGAAAAAAGAAAGAATTTGAAGGGCATGTGATTTATAACATTATGATAGATATGATGGATTTGGTTTTTTATACTTTAAGTTTTGGGGTACATGTGCACAACATACAGATTTGTTATATAGGTATACACGTGCCATGGTGGTTTGCTGCACCCATCAATCCGTCATTTACATTAGGTATTTCTCCTAATGCTATCCCTCCCCTATCGACAGGCCCCAGTGTGTGATATTCCCCTCCCTACGTCCATGTATTCTCATTGTTCTACTCCCACTTACGAATGAGAACATTCGGTGTTTGGTTTTCGGTTCTTGTGTTAGTTTTCTTGAGTGAGTTTCTTAATCCTGAGTTCTAATTTTATTGCACTGTGGTCTGAGAGATTGTTTGTTATAATTTCCATTCTTTTGCATTTGCTGAGGAGTGTTTTACTTCCAATTGTGTGGTCAGTTTTAGAATAAGTGCAATGTGGTGCTAAGAAGAATGTATATTCTGTTCATCTGGGGTTGAGAGTTCTGTAGATGTCTATTAGGTCTGCTTGCTCCAGAGCTGAGTTCAAGTCCCTAATATCCTTGTTAATTTTCTGTCTTGTTGATCTGTCTAATACTGACACTGGGGTGTTAAAGTCTTCCACTATTACTGTGTGGGAATCTAAGTTTCTTTGTAGGTCTCTAAGAGCTTCCTTTATGCATCTGGGTGCTCTTGTATTGGGTGCATATATATTTAGGATCGTTAGCTCTTCTTGTTGCACTAATCACTTTACCATTATGTAATGCTCTTTTTGTCTTTTTAGATCTTTGTTGGTTTAAAGTCTGTTTTATCAGAAACTGGGATTGTAACCCTAGATTTGTTTAAAACTTGATCTATAGCAACTCTTAGTAGATGTACTGAAATAAAAACCTTAGGGCATCAGAAGAAAGTATTCAAGATAACATTATGAAATTGCCTTGATGTTCAACAACAGTAGCAGCAACAACAAAAATATGAAAGAATAAGTAACCAAATTTATGCAACAGTCAGCAAATCTGAAAAATTAGGAAGTCTAGAAGTAGATAAAATGCTGGTCCCTTTGGAAAATGTGCATATTTGTTATTAATTCTTAGTGTTCCTTTGAGAAGGTGAATAGCTCATTAAGGCAAGAACAGACCTTGGTGAGACATGCAAAGAATGAGGGATAAAACTTGATTTCTTTAGGAACTGAAAACGATGATTCTGATTCTCCCACCAGCTAAATAGGTCCTTAGTGTCCCTAATGCAGAAATAAATAATGCTAAGTGTGTTACCACTTCAGTGTTCCTGTTCCAATTAATATAATCCTCCAGGGAGAAAATAAGATATCATAAAAAAGCCCTTGGTGCTTAAAATTGAACATTAAATTGAGTCAGATCTTCTCAACTGCCTAAACTACACTTTTGGAAGTATAACATTTGAGACATCAGGGTAACATTAAAGGCAGTTTTGATACTCCAGGGCATGGCACTCCAACCGCCTGGAAGAATTAAGGGAACACTTTAAACAATAGGAAAATCTGGCTCATTAAGAAAAATACTTGCTAGAATAACAAACATGATGTGTGTGTATTAGTCAACAAGTCCTTTGCTCTCTTTTGGCTATGTATATGTAATAAACCACATCTATCATTTCTTTTCTCCCTTATATTTGTAACATCTCCTATAGAATATTCCCCACATAATTAGTATGTTCTTCACCCTGTCTTTTAACTCACTAATGGTTTTTTTTAAGAATTTTAATTTAACAGGTTTAAGCATAGCGTCACACCTAGTTACATACTATATGGAAGATTCTCCCAAGTACCATTTATTCATATCTTATTTATTCAGATTCTGGCTATAGACACAGCCATGTTCCTATATGAATCTCAAAGGTCAGAAAATCTGTTACTCTCAGTTTAACTGATTGAGAAATTTAAGACCAAGTGAGGTTCTGTGATCTTTACAAGACAATTTATTGCTCTGAATATTTACTGCAGAATTTTAGACTAGTCATTAACCATTTCCTCTGGAGATACCTCATTTGTAATCTGAAGTGAATAGCGTTATATGCAAGCAAATCTGGGCGAAAACATATTTTGTGAAGTAAAATTATCAAAACCTTTCTACCAACTAATAAAAAAATAGCATGCATGAACTTGAAATGTAAAGGACTTGCAATTGAACCAAAAATTTACACACTTGCAAAATAACAGATGCTGGTGAGGTTGCAGAGAAAAGAAAACACTTACATACTATTGGTGGGAATGTAAGTTAGTTCAACTCTTGTGAAAAGCTGTATAGTGATTCCCCTAAGAGCTAAAGGCAGAACTACCATTTGATCCAGCAATCCCTTTACTGGGTATATACCTAGACAAATATAAATTATTCTACCTTAAAGACACATTCAGGCAAATGTTCATTGCAGCACTATTCACAATAGCAAAGACATGGAATCAGTCTAAACCATAATTATGAGACCTAGTCCTGCACTATGAGTTTAGATGGAAGCAATCTTAGAACTGCAAGTCAGACACAGAAATCAAAGAACATAGAATGTCTCGAAACATTTCAAAGAAGTAATATCATACAGACTTTGTTTTCTACTGACAGTGCAAGCAACTTGATAGGAAGGAATAGACACATATGTAAACACAAATAGACACACAAACAAATTAGAACCTTAAAATGATAATCTGATTTCTCTTCAGATGAGATATATTATTCATCTTTTAAGATGTTCTACTAAGTAGTTCATGAGATAAAGAAGAAACTATGATAGAAATTATGAAACATTTAGGCACAAATGACAGTGACAATACTATGGAGAAAACATGGGATCCAGTTTCTACAATGTTAAGAATGAAAATATGTACACTTGTTCATTTATTTGTAAAGTAAAATACTTTAAAACTAAATAAACTTTTTTAAAAAGCTAAATGAGTTAAGCATTTAACACAATAACCTAGGAAAAATAAAAGAAAATATATATTGAGAAAGTTGAAGTAAGAAAATAATGAAGTTAAGAACAGGTATTAGTGATATAAAAAACAAAGAAACAAAAGAATTAATGAAATAAAAATCTGATTTTCTGAAAAAACAAATAAAATAAGCAAACACCCAATAAGACTAATTAATAAAATAAAATAAAACATGTAAATTAGCTATGAAATAAGACACACAGATATAAAGCACACTTAAAATCAAATTAAGTTTAGAAACCAATCTGATATACATATATATGCCAAAATCATAAATAAAATATTACCTAGATGAGCAAAGTTGTGTGTAAAATAATACATCATGACCTATTTCTGTTAATTTTGGAAACACAAGAAGTGCTCAATAATAGAAAAGATACTAAGTGTTACACTAATGAACAAATGAGAGGAAAACCACATGATCATAACAATAAGTTCAGGAAAAAATGTTTAATAAAATTCAAACAACTATTATTTTTAAAACATTCAGAAAATAAATACAGATGCTAATTTCACTATTGGATTTTAAGTCTTAGCCAATGCAATATATTGAAAATATTTTGGAATTTAGAAATAGATTGAAAATGAAGAAACAAAATTATAAATACTGGTTATCTATGTGATTATTTGGAATTTTCACTAGTAAATTTCATAGAGTGTGTAAGATGCAAGGTCAACATAAAAATTAATAAAATTCCTACACACCAATAATAACCAATTAGAAACTGTAATTTAAAAATTCTTGTCCTCTATAGATAACAAAAGCAACACCAAAATCATCATGAAGCCAAGAATAAACTTAAGAAAAGAAAATCTTAAGAATTTTAAAGGAATAATGCTTTATTAAAGCATTTAGAAGCAGGCTTGAATAAATAGAGATATATTCATGGATGGAAAGGCTGAAAATTGCAAAGATGTAAATTCTTTGATTTTTAACTTTATAAGCACAAGTTTTATTTGAATTTTATCAGAACCATGTGAAGTCTTACTTTTTTAGTAAGCTTAGCCAGAAAGTCTGTATTTGCAAGTTTCATCAGAATGTCTTATATTTATTTCCCTAGTCCCTATCAGCTGTATTTGCTTCAACTGGTTCTCAGTTGTGGCTGCCCATTCACAATTTTAATTCTGTTATCTGTGCCACGTGACCTTAGGATTTTTCAGTAATTGATAACTGGATAACCTAGTAACTGGTAACCTAGTAACTGGGCTTGGCTACTACTGAACTACTGAACTCTCTTCTTACCTCCTACCCTGGATCTTTTCTCAATAGTTTCTCTGGAACTGCTCCCTGAAGCACTGCTAGTATGTAGTTGCATAATCTATTGCACACACCAGTCCTTGGCCATACCCACTGTATGACTTCTTACTTAGTTTTCATCCAAGAACTTTAGGAAAAAATTTTTAATGCATAAATGCTTCATTTCTGCTAATACATGTCTCATAATGGATATGCCACTATCCCTGATGTTGTATCCCTGGAAATAGGATTTTCAGACCCAAACAATGACTCACTGAGGTGCCATTTCTAGAAATCTAGTCATTTCTACCTAGGAAATTGGTCATTCTCAAGAAGTAATAAATAGGTTGCCAAGAGGGAAGTTAAAGCTTCAAATGAATTGAAGTCTTGTGAGATTTTGATGAATCAAAGCCATTTTAAAAAATGATAACCTTAGGTAATTTTTAATGTGTGAAATTCTGTTCTTTCAGAACTAAAAAGCAATGACACAACTATTTTGAAAACTTTTTTTATTAGACGAAACCTAGATAATGACTGCATTTTATGAGGTTGCTTTAAAAATACATTGTATATATGAAGGCATAAATTTAGTTGTCAATCACTTTATTTAAAACTTAAGCAGGTCAAATAATTTGTTTCCTCTAACTTATTTTTTGGCACTACTTTCCTGGATATGAATAAAAATCAAATATTGAATAGCACCTTTCTCAAAAGAACTATTTAAAAATAATCTTAGACATAATACTCCATAGTTGTAAGTCCAAGGAAAATAATAAAGATATTGGAATTTAAAAATTTTTCTTGTTCACATTAAAAAAGAGATATTAAAAAGAAAGCAGATTTTATGACCTTTTAGATTGAATAGAGGCAGAGGGATGGTTGGGCTGAGCCCACACAGAGTTATTAACTACACTGGTGATTTCTTTTTGTCTTTGTCCAATTCAAAAATTTGTCTTTGTCTTTTCCTAATTCAACTAGATATACATTCCGCAGTGCTCCAGTTTTGCAGAGGCAATCTTTCTTTCTTTCCCTCCCAACTGATGTTGCGTGTGTTGACTCCCATTACCTAAGAAACTTTCAAATGTTTTAGGTATCTGATAAAAATGTATCAAAGATATTTTGTTTCTCAGTGCACAATGCTTCTATTTCTGTCACCATGTCAACTGCATGGATAATCAAGCATCTGTAGATAATCTTTACAGAATCTGTCCTATATTTTAAAGATAATTGTCTTGTCTCCTTTATAATTCTAATTCATTATTCGCAGTTGCATTGTCATGAGCTTGTTAACATCAATATCAACAGACGTGAGAAACTAAGGAGGACTAAACTTCTGTCTGCCATGATTGATTATATAAATTTTTGTGTGTAAAGATGCCCTTGTACACAATGGTCTGAGCACACTGGATCCTGAAAACAGTACTGTTTACTTATGAGTCTCCATGAAGAATTTGTAGAAATTTGTGTGACTATAGCAAGTGTGAGGGTTAATTTTGTGTCAACTTGAATGGGCCAAGAAGTGCCCAGAGACTTAGTTATCAGTAGGTCTGGCTGTGTCTGGGAGGGTGTTACTGGATGAGATTAACATTTGAATCCCTGGACTGCAAGACTACCTTCTCCTATGAGGCTTGTCCTCACTCAATTTCTGGAAGGCCTGAATAGAACTAATAGGCTGAGTAAGAAATAATTGTTTATCTCTATCTGACTGTATTTGAGCTGGGACATTGGTCTTTGCCCTTTGAAACTGAACTGGAACTTGGACCGTTGGATGTCCTGGTTCTCAGGCTTTTGGACTCAAACTAAAATGAACACCATTAGCTCTTCTGGGTCTCAAGTTTTCCAACTACTGATCTTGGACTTCTCAGCCTCCATATTCATATAAGCTAATTCATGATAGTAAATGTACCCCCCGCTCTCTCCCTACACACACACACACACACACACACACACAGAGAGAGAGACAGAGAGAGATCTGTATCTGTCTGTATCTATCCATCTAGCTATCTATCCTATTGATTCTGTTTTTCTGAAGAACCCAGACACAGCAAGTTTCACTTATTCAACAAATAATTACTAAATACCTACCATGAGGTTGGCAGTACCCTAAGCAGTAGGCGATAAGATTCATAGTTAAATATCTGTATTTATAGCAAAAGCCTACCTTATATTCTTACCATTGAAATGAAGACAGTATGCTAGCCAGCTTCCTTTGTAATCTCTGTGAAGAAGAAATCACCATTGATTCATTTGCTCAGCAAGTCTATGTTAGGTATCTATTGTTAAGTACTCTTCTAAAAGCTAGAGATACACAAGTGGAGGGCAGAAAAACAAACATCCCTGATTCCGTTTAAAATATAATGGGAGAGAGAGACCACAAAAAAAAAAAAAAAACAAAACAAAAAACAAAAATACATAGTTACTGGGAAACAATTTTCCGTAGGTCTCTCACATTTCTGCATACCTTGTTATCAGAGGCACTGTCTGCATTTGTTCTGAACTATTCTTTTAAAAATACTTATCTGGTGAAGAACATCAGAAAACAGTGTCTTGTCCAGAGCAAGGTCAGGGTTGCTTACAGCCTAGGAAGATAGTGATAGGCTATCACTATATCACTATAAATAACTATGTCACTACATCACTATAGTGATCATGACAGCCTGTAGAGTGAGTGAGATGGGAAGTCACCAGAAGTCTTTCAGGAAAGAAGTGACATAATTTGATTTGCAGCTTATTAGATTCACTTTGGTTTCTAGGTAGAAAATAGCTCAAAGGAGACCTTTACAGAAGAAAGAAGTCATGAGATTGAAAGGTATGGCAGAAAGGAGTATATAGCTAGAAATTGAGTGTTTTCCTGAGTTAGGAGAGACAAAATTTTGCCTTTTCATATTTTAAACCCTATCTAGTTTGCTAATTTTCTCAGTAGCATTCTTCTTGAATTCATTGAACCATAATTTTATAAGCCTAATTAGTGCTAAGAATCTATTAGGCAGTAAAAAAAAATTCCTCTCTAGTTAAAGAGGTGCACGTCCTACATGTGAAATTAAGAAAAAATTAATTTTGATTATGCCAAGTTAGAATCAATTAATTGATTACTTGCAACAGTCATTGAGAATTTTAATGTTTTCTGGTGCATTAAGAAGCAAATAAAATTTAGACTAAGTGTTTTCTTTTTCTTCTGGTAAGATATGTCAATACATAAGCCCTCTACTCAGAGGAAGGTTTTATCTATCACTTCAGAAAGTGAAAGTGATGGCTAGGAATAAGAGAGTCATGGATATCCAAATCATCATTTTCTGGGAGTCTTTTCATTCTAAGCTAGTCATCTCAATACTGTAGAGATAAAACCTTACAAATCTTGTGAAGAATTCTAGCTGATTCATTGACAGGATTAACCTTTCATATCCTCTTATAATACACCTCATATGAAGATGAAAGGACGAAAGTAGGAGGGCTGTCATGGTAAGAAAGCAATGAAAATCCTAAATAAAATTAGCGGGAAAAAAAAAAAGAAATCTATTTTTGTAGACCTCATCATTATCTATCTGTTTTTAAAGACTTGGGGATGTGCACTTCAGATCTGGTAGCATCATTCTAACCCACTCATCCAGAAATCATTTGTGGTTAAAATCCCCCCAGTGAAAATAATATATTCTCAAATAAGCAAGGCATGAAGAGGACGTAGAGAGAAAACAGCAGCCTGACTCAAGTAAATGATGAATATTAGAAAATGGTGAGAAATTAGGTAGAGATGGGGGTTGGAGCCTTTTGATGGAGAATCTTAACAGACAAAGACAAAGAGGTTAGACTTGGGGCAACAGGGAACTCAAGTGCCTTCATGAGCCAAAGCCTATATATGTCTGTCTACCAACCAGTTTATCATCAGTGCGAAAAAAAATTGAACTTCCGTCAAACATTGATTTTGTAGGCTCTATATGATGTTAAATGACAAATGAAACTAGTTATTTCATCTAGCTAATTTGCTTAGTTGGTTTCCAGGTTTGATTCCAGTTACTTTTCAGTTGCTTTGAGACTTGATTTCAGGGAATATTTTGAGGGCTGAGTACACGTACATTTTGCTGATTTGTTTAATTATAGAAATAATGTGCATGTTAAGCCTGCTTTATAGATGAGAACCCTGAAGATCAGAGAAATAAAAGGAGTCTTTAATAAGGCTTGATAACAAAAAAAGAAAAAAAATTTCATTCTCAACAACTAGACAATGACATCAATTTTTAAAAAGTGAATTTTTGAGAAAGCCTGGGTATTGTGCATTTTAACTCTTCGTCTATTCATCATTGTAGCAGTAATTAGCACTCAGTCCTGAAAAATACACCAATGGATATGGAAAATACAGAGATTTCTAAGATACGAACTGTGAAGAAAAAAATCTACGTGCCAATAAAGGACATATTCTGTGGTAAACTCACTGTTTATAATGCTATAATCAAGGTTTAAACAAAGAAACTTGGAGAATAGAACAAATAATAAACTCTTCTATGGCAGTTGGGAAGGGGCTATTAAAAGGCATAGTTAAGAGTGAGTGGGATTTATTCAAAAGGAGAGAAGGAAAAGGCAAGAGCAAGACCTTCAGAAGACAATTTCCTCTATGGACCCCCTGTCTCTGAATATACAATGAAAATATGAATGCTTTAATGTATTCCCCAGGACAGCTACATCACATAGTCTTCTTGAAATCTATGGAAGAGGGTTTGTTAATCCATATAATGGGTATAAAAATACATCTTCATCCATGAATTGAGTTCTATTTAAGATATGTAACTGGTTAGAAAGTCTTCACAGCCCCATTTCTCTGGTAGAATGGAAGAGTAAGAATACATGCTGATCTGGCAGTGCATGTATACCTCCACTGCACAGAGGTTCAATCTCCAAATTCAACTATAAGCTTGCTTTAGAATATCATTAAATATATATAAAGTAAATACAGGTGAGCTTATTTATGATGATGGAAACCAAACACTTGTTGGAGGTGGTGGGAGATGACTGGGAAGGAGAACCGGGTTATTTTCTGAAGAAAAGAAAATGCTCCATATCTTATTTTGAACATGGTTACATGGGTATACGAAATTACTAAAATGCAACAAACCAATGTTTGTGACTGTATTGCAATTATATCTCAATAAAAAGTTAGAAAGAAAAGCTTTTCATCTAGTTCATATTAAAGTTTTTATGCATGTACTAGTCTGAGGCTTTAAGGGTATATGTGGTGTTTCATCCAAGCTACAAGAACAGAACCATACAGAATTCTTGCTTGCTTTTGACACCTCACTAATAAATGTTTCACAGTTGGCAGAATTTGATCTCAGATGTGCTTTTGTTGTAACAAATAATCTAGCTATTAGTTCATAGGAATAGTAGCATAACATCAACAATTAGTTCTGAAATTTGCTAAAAAAAAAAATCCTAACATTAAAGGAGATATATTGGCTTAGGTAAATTTGTCACCATAAATAACAGTGATTTTCAATGTGAAAATCTGAATTCAAGCTAGAAAGGGAGGACAGTGTGTTGATGTAGGTGGGCTTTAGGGGAGAATTGTCTTTTTGGAACCTCTCTATTTGCTAGTCTGACAGTTTCACAGTAGTGCTGAGATCTCTCTGGAAGAAGTACCATGGATCACAGAATCTTCTATGCCCACAAGACCTTATAGAATATCTTTGCACGATTTTAATACCTGCAAGGAAGGAGGAGGGGAATAAACATAGAAATCTTTTGGGTATGTGTTTTTGAGTAACTCAAACCTGAAAGTCGTAAACCCAAAGGAGAACCAAAGAAAAAGTGAGAGGCTCTTATGAAAATTATTAATACTTTAGGATACAGCTAAAGCAGTGTTAACAGGACAGTTTACAGAGAGAAAGATTTCAAATTAAGAATCTGGTCAGGCACAGTGCCTCATGCCTGTAATCCCAGCAATCTAGGAGACCAAGGAGGGTGGATCACGAGGTCAAGAGATCGAGATCATCCTGGCCAACATGATGAAACCCCATCACTACTAAAAATGCATAAATTAGCTGAGCGTGGTGGTATGTGCTTGTAGTCTCAACTACTCAGGAGGCTGGGGCAGGAGAATTGCTTGAACCCGGGAGGCAGAGGTTGCAGTGAGCTGAGATTGCACCACTGCACACCAGTCTAGAGACAGATCGAGACTCTAACTCACACACAAAAAAAATATAACATTGCATTTAGAGGAACTAAGAAAAAAAGAACAAATCAACTTCAAAGGTAACAGAAGAAAAAAAACTAAAATCAGACAAGAACCAAATGAAATTGAGATGCAAAAATTTATACAAAAGATAAATGAAACAAAAAGTTGTTCTTTGAAACAATAAACAAGATTGATAGACTAGTAGCTACATTGAAAATGAAAATAGAGAAAATTTAAATAAACACAATCATAAATGACAAAGATGACATTACAACAAATCCCACAGAAATACAAAAGATCCTGTTCAGAGACAATTGTGAAAATCTCCATGCACACAAATTAGAAACTCTAGGAGAAGCAGACAAATTCAAAGAAACACACAATCTCCCAAGATTGAACCAGGAAGAAAGTGAAAACCTGAACAGACAAATAACAATTTTTTAATTAAATCAGTAATAAAAAAAATCCTATCAATCAAAAAAAGTCCTGCATGAGATGAATTCACAGCCTAATTCTACTTAGGAATACATCTAACCAAGGAAATGAAAGCTCTCTACAGGGAGAACTATAAAACACTGCTGAAAGAAAAGAAAGACAACACAAAAAAATGGAAAAAACATCTCATGCTCATGGACTGGAAGAATTAAAATTGTTAAAATGGTCATATTGTCTAAAGTGATTTACAGATTCAATGCTACTCTTATCAAACTACCAATGACATTCTTCACAGAATTAAAAAAAAAAGATGCTAAAATTCAGATGGAATGACAAAATAGCCCTAAATAGCCAAAGAAATCTTAAACAAAAAGAACAAAGCCAGAGGCATCACATTACCTGACTTCAAACTATACTACAATGCTACAGTAACCAAAACAGCATGGTACCCATACAAAAACACATAAACCAATGGAACAGAATACAGAACTGAGAAATAAACCTGCACATTTGTAACCTCCCAATCTGCAACAAAAAAACAAGCAATGGGGAAAATACTCTATTCAATAAATGGCGCTGGGATTACTGGCTATTTATATGTGGAAGATTGAAACTAGACCCGAATATACAAAAATTAACTCAAGATTGATTGAAGAATTGAATGTAAGATATCAGATTATAAAAATCCTCAAAGAAACCCAAGTAAATACCCTTCTGTATATTGGCCTTGGCAAAGAATTTGTGGCAAAGTCCCCAAAAACAATTGCAACAAAACAAAAATTGATAAATGGGACCTAATTAAACTAAACAGCTTCTGCACAGGAACAGAAACTATCAAGTAAGTAAACAGACACCCCGCAGAATGAGAGAAAGTATTCACAAGCTGTGTATCTGACAAAGGTCTGATATTCGGAATCTGTAAAGAACTTAAATCAATAAGCCAATAAAAAAAAAGTAGGCAAAGGACTTGAATGGACACTTCTCAAAAGAAGACATACAATTAGCCAGTAAACATACGAAAAAGTGCTCATCCTTAGTAATCATCAGAGAAATGCAAATCAAAAACACAATGGAATACCATCTCATATGAGTCAGAATGGCTTTTGTTAAAAAGTCAAAAAAAAAAGGCTATTGGGGAAAGGCAACACTTATGCACTGTTGGTAGAAATGTACATTAGTCCAGCCATTGTGGTGAGCAGTTTGGAGGTTTTTCAAGGAACTAAGTGTTGAACTACAATTTGACCCAGCCAGTCCCATTACTAGGTGTATATGCAAAGGAACATGAATTATTCTTCCTAAAGAACACATTTGCCTGTGTTCTTTAGGTAGAATAATTATAATAATTATTATAATAATATCACAGCACTATTCACAATGGCAAAAACATGACATCAACCCAGTTGCTCATCAAGGAATGATTGGATAAAGAAAATGTAATACATATATACCATGGAATATTATGCAGCCCTTAAAAAGAACAAAATCATATCCTTTGCAGCAGCATGGAGGCAGCTAAAGGCCATTTTCCTAAGTGAACTAACACAGAAACAGAAATCCAAATACTGCATGTTTTCATTTATAAGTGGGACCTAAGCATCGAGTACACGTGCACATAAAGATGGGAACACTGGGGACTCCTAGAAGGGAGAAAGAAGGATGGGGGCAAAGCCTAAAATACTACCTACTGGGTATGCTCAATACCAGGGTGACAGGTTCAGTTATACCCCAAACCTCAGCATCATACAATATACCTCTGTAACAATCCTGCAAGTACCCCCTGATTCTAAAATGAAAGTTGAAGAAAACAAAAGAAAGTAAAAATCGACATTAAGAAATGGACAAATGCTATACCATAGACATGTTGAAAATTCCATTATTATCATATCCCCTTATCTCCTCAATACCTTCTTCCTCATAATTTTTTCTCTTGCCCTATAAAGACAATGAGTTTGATTTTAAAACTACTGCTTTTAAGAGGAGCAGTGAGAAAGCACATCATGTATGAGACATATTCAAGCAAATAATTCAGCCTTAGTTTTGTTAAATCTCTTAAAATGTCTTAAATTGTTTCTAAAAATAATATAACCTAGGCCTGAAAAGCAATGTCTGTGTTATGTTTTCTATTTTGTACACATATTTTGAAATGTAATGGTATATGTTTTATTTCTCCACAGATAACAATGGAACAGTTTAACCTTGATTAAGAGATTTTTGTAGTAAATCTGATATTCCTGAGGTTATATCTTTCAATCTCTTTACTAAGTGGGAAAAATTGAACACACAATTGCACTGCAAATGTTGTATCATGAATCAAAAGAAAGCAACCTTAGACAACTAGTTTTCTCTGTAGAATAGAAACTCAAGAGGATAGTTTAAAAAACACATTTTTGTTACATTCATTTCTAAAATGTCAATCCACAGTGAGTTTTGATCATAAAGCCAAGGAGATAGGGATGAGGAATAATTTGTTTCCCTTTTAGCACATCAGCTATGTTGGATGTGATTTTACCTTTATACTTCCAGATGCATCACATTTATGCCCTACCCAGATCGGCTTACAGACTGAACACCTAAGCTTTTCTGAAATTGCGTAAGATTCTGGTATGTTCATAGCACACTAAGCATACAACATGCCTAATACAATCTTTGCTTTTGTACAATCTGTTCTGACCACTATACCATGTACCTCAGGGACTTTGCTTACATATTCTAGAATGTTATTTAACCTAAAGATAAATAAAACTCTCTAAAAGAGAGTACAGAGGCTGCATTCTGAGGCTCAGGTCTTACTTTGTTCTTGGGTGTAACTCAACCCACAGAAAGATTATTCACACCCACTCACAGGTCCAGTTGCCATCCCACCACCAGCTATGTGCACACCCAAAATGGCCCCTTTGTGAAGCAGGAGAGGCTGGAAAGGAGGAACAGTATGTTCAGTCATTCTGCAACCGCTGGGTAAAAAGTTCACCTTTAGTCCAAGTTTGAGAATGTTAGTGCCTATTCCATAGGGTTGTGAGAACCAGAGAAAATTAAATGTCATTAAAAGAAAGTTATGTTTTAGAGGTTGGAACTCTTTATTTAAATTTTTGAGACTTTCTTGTAAAGAAATTATTAACTTGACATTCCAACCTACGTTGGCGGAAGCATTTTGTTGTAATTTAGAATATGTTTTCGATGCATAACTGGCCTAATATGCCTGCACAAACTGTATGGAAATGTTAATGCAGAGTTGAAATCAAACAAAAAGTGCGTTTATCTGTTATATTAGGCACCAATTTTACATGTAAAAAATGAAAAAAAAAACAGTACTTTTGCTGCAAAACCTTATATAAATGGCACTCACTGTAGAATAAAATTACCGGATACCACTTATTAAATTTCCAATTAGGGATGCCAGAATGCATCAGCTGACAAGCATGCTAAACAACAATGGACAGAACGTGTTACATCAGAGTTTCTTCAACCAGGGCATTTACCGACCTGTGAAGATGGATAATTTTTTGTTTTGTGGAGCTGTTTTGTGCATTGTAGCACATTTAACAGCATCTCTAGCCTCTACCCTCAAGATACCAATAGCACTAAGATACACTGAAATTCTGACAGCCAAAAATATCTCCAGACATTGTCCCCTGCAGGGAGTCAGGGAGGTCAAAAGTCCCCCCTGTTGAGAATCCTTGTTTGAAATCAAAAGCATTCTGTAAATCTTGCAACAAATGGTTACCAGTCATTTAACTGTAAAAATGTATGAGCAATACAAAGACAACACAAAACAACGTTATAACCACACATAACTCTAGCTTGAGAATGTTATCCTTGGTCAATAGGCAAATCCATTGCCCACATCATATTCAATATACATGATCTAGTAAATGGAGTCATATTTATCTGGATGGATTTTTGTTTTTACATAGCTCTATTGTCCATTCTTTCTGTAGTAATAAATCTGAGCTCTTATAAAATAGACATTTTCTCAACATTTTTAACTCATGGAGCGAATGAAATCTGATCACATTTTCAGTCTCACTCAATTCTCTGAAGCCATCAATAAAACTGACCTTGGAAAAGACAACTGTCATTGTTTTATATAAAAGTAACTTTATAAAATTTTGCCTACCTAGAACAAAAGATAAGTAATCAATACACTATACTACATACATGCTCTTCTTCTGTTTAAGTTTAATTTCCAACCTTACCATTTGCCTGTTTTCGCTGTTGTAATCTAATTTCTAGGCTTGTAACTGATGTCTTTTAAGACCCAGAAGTTCCCTCTAAACTCTCCCTTCTTTGCACATCAGGAACCAGTGCAAGTTCAAGAAAAGTAAAGCATGAATAGTGTCAGCGAGGGGGAGAGGGAAGAATAAAAGGAGTTTACAAAAAGAAATATATAAAAATGAGAATATTAAGATACCTGCTTCTTTTCCTGAGTAGAAAATGTGTTGTTCGTCTCAGCACAGACTCAGCGAGAGGAGAAGAGTTCCCACTCCACCTGCTCAATGGCACCCACCAGAGACTGGCTAAAGTACCGAGTCTTTGAGAGCTCTTAGAACAAAGTGTCACAAGAGAGGCCAGTGAGTTGTAGGCATTTTCTCACTGAGAAGTCCAATAAGAATATTTTCTTGAATGTTTCTTATTATTTTCTTATATAGGAGAATGCAGACACTGTCCAAACATTAACGAAGTATTCATCACACTGAGCCTGCTGCTTTCTTTAGTGGAAAAAGAAAAAAGCCTGGATGTCCTTGTTTACCCCTTCTTGAACGAACAGTGGAAAAAGAAAGACTCATTGCAATCTGCATTCAGGAGAAAGAAGGCCTGAGGACACGGAATATACACATCTCCTATATTCATAAACTTCTCATCCTACAGATTTTTACAAGCAGAACAAAAATCATTTTTTTTTTTTCTGCATGCAAATAACAGGACTTTGCAGTCGTGCACAGTCATTTCAATGTTTTCTCTCATGATAATTGCCAGGCTACAATATGTTTGCTGTTGTCATGCTTTATCAACATAAATCCTATTGTTTCTGATTTATGAAAATTCAATGGGAATATTATAAGTGCTGACAAGAACAGGTATACGTTTTATTGAAAATAAAAGTAAAGATAGTAAAATAATGGAAAGTCACAAAAAATGGTGAAGGTTGTGTAGGGACAATGAGTTATTTACAATCAGGAACAATTCTATAAAACAAAGAATATTCACAAACAACACAAAAAAGTACTGTTTCTAAGTAATCCTTTTATACAAGTTTTGCTATAAACATTTCCAACTGCCTGTCATGTCTTTTTGACCTGGAACCTTGAATACAATTTTAGTTTTGGGGAAGAAAATCATGTTGTGTTTCTTTCCCTTATTTTGTTTTGTTTTGTTTTGCTTTAATGGTCTAGTATCCATTAGGGATTGAGGAGAGGCAGAAGAGATATGTTTGATGATAATTATTAGTTTGATCTTTGAATTTGCAGATTCTGTAAATAGTATGCCTACTTCACTAGCCATGTAATATCAGAATGTCCAAGTCATTCACATAAAAAAAAAAAAAACAGCTATAAAAGGAAATAGTTTTCAAAACTTTATTTACTCTGCTGTGTTGTCTTAACTTGTCTGGCCTCGATTTCTGTGTACAGACCTAAGGACACAGCTTACATTCAGATTCCATGTGCTCACTCATACTTCATCATCATATTCAGTATTCTGCGGTTTCTTCTTTGGAAATACTAGTTAAAAACAAATTCAGTATAGGTAGACCTGTCTTGTTGTGCTTGGCTTTATTACACCTGGCAGCTATTATGCCTTTTTAAATGATACATAATAACTATTGTATGTATTGGGTACATGGCACATTTTGGTAGGTGCATAAAATGTATAATGATTCGATCCAAGTAACTGAGATATCCATCATCTTAAATATTTGTCTTTTCTTTTTACTAGAAATATTGGAATTAATCTCTTTTAGCTATTTTGAAATATACAATACATGATTGTTAAATATAGCCAGGCTACTGTGATATTGAACACTAGATTTTTTCCTTCTATCTAACTGTATTTTTGTGGCCATTAACCAACTTCTTTTCATTTCTCACTCTTCCCTAACCTTCCCAGCCTCTAGTTACCACCATTATACTCTCAACCTCCATAAGATCAATGTTTTTAGCTACCACAAATGAGTGAAAACAAGCAACATTGGTTTTTCTGTCTCTGATTATTTCACTTTACATGATGTCCTCTGGGCTTATTTGTGTTACTGCAATGACAATATTCCATTCTGTTTTGTGGGCGAATAATATTTTCTTGAATATATAATATGATATATACATATCGCATTGTCCTTATCCATTGATGTACACTCAGGTTGATTTCATATATTGGCTCTTGTGAGGAGTGCTGCAATTAAACACAGAAGTCTGGATACCTCTTCCACACGATGATTTCATTTTTTACAAGTTGAAAGTTTGTGGCAACCCTGCATTGAGCAAGTCTGTCTGCCATTTTCCCAAAAGCATGTGTTCACTTTGTGTTTCTACATCACATTTTGCTAATTCTCAGAATATTTCAAACCTATTAATTATTAGCATGTCTATTAGGATGATCAGTGATCTTGGATGTTACTAACGTAATTGTTTTGGGGTGCCACAAAAAAAAACTCATATAAGATGGAAAATTTAATTGATAAATATTCTGTGTATTCTGACAGCTGCACTGACTTGCCATTTTCCCATCTTGCTCCTTACCCTTGCGCTGCCTTACTCTCAACACAACAATATTGAAATTAAGACAATTAATAACCCTGCAATGGATTCTAAGTGTTCAAGCAAAAGGAAGAGTCACACATCTCTCACTTTAAATCAAAAGCTGCAAATAATTAAGCTTAGTGAGGAAGGCATGTTAAATACCAGGTTAGGTGGAAAGCTAAGCTTCTTACACCAGTTGAAAAAGTTGTGAGTGAAAGGATACACTCTAGAAGAAAATTAAAAATGTTACTCCAGAGCTAGGCATGGTAGCTCACTCTTGTAATCCCAGCACTTTGGAAGGCCAAGGAGGGACAATCACTTGAGACCAGGAATTTGAATGGTCTGGATAGAAGATCAAACCAGCCAAAATATCCCGTTACACCAAAGTCAAATTCAGAAGAAGGTCCTGTTTCCAGCTCTATGAAGGCTGAAAGGGGGAACTTACACAAGAAAAATTGAAAACTAACAGAGGTTGGTTCATGAGATTTAAAGAAAGTAGCCATCTCCGTAACTTTATATGCAAGGTTAAGTAGCAAGTGCTGTAGAAGCTACATCAAGTTATCATGAAGATCTAGCTAAGATGAATGATGAATGTCAACTGATGAATGAACACACTAAACAATAGATTTTCAGTGGAAACAAACCAGTCTTCTATCAGTAGAAGATCCCATCTAGGACTTTCATAGCTAGAAAGAATTCAATACCTGTCCTTTGAAGTTTCAAAAGATAGGCTGATTCTTCTAGTGACTTATAAGTTAAAACCAATGCCCATTGCCGTTTCCAAGATCCTAGGATCCTTAAGAATTATGTGGAATCAATTCTTCCTGTCCTCTATAATTTTTTTTAAATAACCTTAATAGCAGCAAATCATTTTATAGCATGGTTTACTGCATATTTTAAGCCAATTATTGGTAGCTACTGCTCCAAAAAAAGAATTACTTTCAAGATATTACTGCTCACTGACAACACATGTGGTCATTCAAAAGCTCAGATGGAGATGTACAAGAAAATTAATGTTTTATGCCACTAACACAACATCCATTCTGCAGCCCATGGATCACGAAGTAATCTCAACTTTCAAGTCTCAATGTTTAAGAAATACATTTTGTGAGGCTATACCTGGCTTTGCTAGTGATTCCTCTTTGGATTCATTGAAAACCTTCTTGAAACCTTCTGGAAAAGGTCAATTGAAAATCTTCTGGAAAAGATTCACCATTCTAGATATCATTAAGGATATGCCTGATTCATGGGAGGAGGTCAAAATCTCAACCTTAACAGGAGTTGAGAAGAAGTTGATTCCAAGCTTTGAGGGATTCAAAACTTCAGTGGAGGAAGTCACTGCAAATGTGGTTAGAAGTAGCAAGAGAACTAGGATTAGAAGTGGAGCCTGAAGGTTTGATTGAATTGCTGCAATCTCATCATACAACTTGAATGGATGAGGAGTTGCATTTTAGGGATGAGCAAAAAAAGTGGTTTCTTGAGATGGAATGTACTCCCGTTGAAGATTCTGTGAACGAGTTTGAAAGGACAACAAAGGATTTAGAACACTCTATAAACTTAGTTTATAAAGCAGCAGCAGAGCTTGAAAGGATTGACTACAATTTTGAAAGGAATTCTACTGTAGGTAAAATGCTTCTCATGCTACAGAAAAATTTTTCTTGAAAAGAGAGTCCACGGATGTGGCAAACTTCATTGTTGTCTTATGTTAAGAAATTGCCACCCCAACCTTCAGCAACCACCACCCTGATTAATATGCAGCCATCAACAGGGAGGGAGGACCCTCCGCCACCAGAAAGATTATGACTCACTGAGGGCTAAGATGGTCATTAGCATTTAGCAGTAAATTATTTTTAATTAAGTTATGCACATTTTTAGTCATAATGTTATTGCACATCTAATAAACTACAGTACAGTATAAACATAACTTTTATTTGCAATGGGAAGCCAAAAAAATCGTGACTAATTTTACTGTGATGTTTGCTTTACTGTGGTGGTCTTTAGTAGAATCCACAGTATCTATGAGGAATGCCTGTATATTTGTAAAATTCTTTCTTGGCAGCAAGATCCCCTCTCCTTTACTTTGATAGCCTATATTCAACGAATTGCCAAATTACATAGATGTTTACCTCTGAAATATCTTTACAATTACCCCATCTTGTACTTCAGCTATCAATTCCCAGAATTATTTTGCTTCACCTTCAATTGGGCTTCCACATCTCTTAGTACTGGACACTTCTCTCCTGCATTCAGGTGTCAGTTCTTCATACACATACTTTCAATCATTTGCAAAATCCCTCCTAAAATATGTTAACGTCTTCTAGCTACCTAATGACATTAAATAGAAACCCATCCTGCTCATTTTCAAAGGTGCCAACACTGTCCCCTCTACTTCCGGCCTCCCACCACTCCAGCATCATCGCTCAGCTCTGCAGTTTCCCTGTTCACCAGACTGCTTTTGCTAGAACATTTCAATTACCCGAACAGGCATAATTTTATGCCTGATATTCTTCTGCTAGGTAATTTTTTTGTTGCCTGTTTTCACCTACCAAAACATAATCTATGTTTCTAAATCCATTTCTAATATCTATTTCCCTATTTTTCCCAAGTGTAGGTGAATGTTCCTTGATTTTGTAGCGATCCCTTTCTGTGGAGTTTTCTTTGTTCCCTTTTACAGCACTAACCCTACAAACATCACCTTGTACCATAGAATGCACCTATGGCTTATGCAATATGGTAGACCATCAGCTCCTTAAACGTAGCCACTGTAATTTCTTCATCTTTGTGTCTACTTAGTGCCTGGCACTTAATAGTTACTTAATGAATATTTGTAAAGTTATAAATGGCTCAATAAAAATTATGCTTAGGAGCTTGAAGAAACATGCAAATATTCATTCATTCATTCAATAAATTTTTTCTATATATATATCACTTGCCAGAAACTCTTCTATGATACTTTTCATTCAGTGAAAGAGATTTTCCCAGATGGAAGCAATTAATACATATTTGCCAATAATGAATAGAAAGAAGCCAACTCTACTTTCAGAATAATCAATCTACAACATAGCTTTCACTAACAAATCTGGTAGATATAATTTCTCATAATGTTAAAATATGTAAATGAAATTAAATCTCTCTATGTGTTAATTTAAGCATTATCTCTGCATAAAAATCATGGTATACGGGTGTAAGTTTTCACCTTCCAGGATATGCTTGATGCAAAATAAACATATAGCTGTCAGCTCACAGCTTTGTATGATTGGTGTTGGAAAAACTGTAAAATTAGATCTGTTAGCTTTATAACACACTAGATAATGGTAAATTTACACTACAGTAACAGTAAGGATGCAGATGGGAATATATCTTCTTTGTGAAAACCACTATGTCACTGCACTGCACTTACTATTTTTGCTGGTATTTATGAGAATGATTGAAACTGAGCTATCATACAACCAAAAAATGGTATAGCTGTACTTATGTGCCCAAATACACATATGCCCATATGCAAAATTTTATAAATTACAATGTATTAGAGATTGATTGCTACATGAGTAAAGACTGGGATATAAGTTCTAGTCCTAACTATGCCAAACTAGGCTTTATTTACTAGCAGCATAATCCTCCAAATCAATTAATTATTCTAAATTTAATTTAATGAGGTGAAAAATCACATAATCAAAATTAGCTTTGACGAACTTTTGCTTCTGGCCAATATGGAGTAACAGGGACCAGATTTACACCACCACCCCCACCCCACCCCCACCCCCGCCAGAGACAATCAAATCTAGACAACATATTTGGCACAATGAATTTTAGGATACTGGACATCAGCTAAAGGAAAATGGTGATCCCTAAGGATGGAAAATAAAAGAAGTAATTTTTCAGATTGCCCAGCATATGCCTCAAGAGTTTCCAGATTATTTTATCGGCAAGGGGAAGCCAGATGGAACTAGAGGTTCCCTGAGTTGAAAAGTTGGAAGCTGAGACTCTAGAGAGACCAAGAGGGTATATTTCTCAAGACAGAGGACTGAATAGAAATCTGCACAGGGAAAGAGTCCTGTATATCTGAAGAGGGTGTCTCTGAAATACTTGGCAGAGTTTATATCAATGCAAAAATGTGAGGAAATTACCCAAGGCCATGGACAGGACCATCTATAAGAATAACAGGGAACAGTTTCTGAAACTCAAAAAGGACAGAGGATTGTCCTGTTCCCACCAGCCAGAACAGAGAACATCATAATTGGCAGACATTCAGGTAGAGCAATCAGAATGGTCTTGATTCAGTACTGAGAATAATTAGTCCTAGATTAAACGAAGCCCTGTTCTCACTTAACAAAACTTAAAAAGAAAGATTTAAAAAGAAACCAAAATGGGCCAGGTGCAGTGGCTCATGCCTATAATCCCAGCACTTAGAAAGGCTGAGGCAGGCAGATCTCTTGAGCCCAGGTGTTCAAGATCAGCCTGAACAACATGGCAAAACCCAATTTCTACAAAAAAACACACAAAAATTTGCTGGGTGTGTGGCACATACCTGTAGTCTCAGTTACTTGGAGGGCTGAGGTGGGAGGATCATTTGATCATTTGAGCCTGGGAGGTCAAGGCTGCAGTGAGCCATGTTTGCAGCACTACACTCCAGCCTGGGTGACAAAGTGAGCCCATTTAAAAAAAAATGTACACACACACACACACGGTTTATGCAAATAAATCTTAAGAACATATATAGGAATACAAAAGTAGCCATAGCCAACAAGGCAAAATTCACAATGCCTGTCACCCAGTCAAAAATTAGCAGGCATGAAAAATAAGAAAAATAAAAATCATAAAGAAAAGAAAAATTAATTGAATCTGACCCAGATATTAGAATTATCAGACAAGTACTTTGAAATGATTATCATGACTGTATTCTACATGTAAAAAAAGTAAGTAAATATATGGAAGGCATAAAAACACACAAATATAAAACCTAAAGTATGGGATACAAAATATAAACCAAATAGATTAATGGCAAATTAACTACTGCACCCTAAGTAACCAAAAGAAAAATAATAATAATAAAGATCAGATAGGAAACAAGCAAATGTAAAAATTTTTAAAAACAGCAGACAAAAATAAATGAAACTATTGCTGGTTCTTTGAGAGAATCAATAAAATTGATAAAACTGTAGTCTGGCAGATGGAGAAAAAAGAAGACAAAATTACCAATGTCAGAAACTGGAAAAATGACATCACTACAGATTGTACATATATTAAGAGAAGAATACATTAAAATAATAAAGCAGTATTATGAACAACTTTGTTCAAATAAACTTGACAACTTAGGCGAAATAAACAAATTTTCAAGATATATAAATGATCCAAGATCATTCAAGAAGAAAATAAATAGATAATCCGAATAACCCCATACTGCAAAGAAAACTCCAGGCCCAGATGTCTTTTCTGGTGAATTCTACCAAATATGTGAAGAAGAAACTATGCCAATTCTACATTTCTCTGAAAACATTGAGAAGGATTGACTGCTCCCCAAATCATTCTCGTGAAGTCATTACTCTGAAACTAAAAAAGACACTATAAAAATTCAAACACAAAGAAAATCTACAGCTGAATATTCCTCATGAATACAGATGCAAAAATGTAAACAAAATCTTAAGAAATCAGATGGAGCAATATATAAAAGGATATGCATCTTGGCAAAGTGGAGTTTATCCTAGGAATGAATGTAAAGCTACTTCAACAGTCAAAAATCAATCCATGTGATTCATCATAATTGTTCCCAAAATAAGTAATAAAAAACACATAACATCTAAATTAATACAGAAAAAGCATTTTGACAAAATCCAACATCCATTCATTTTTAAAAATTTAGCAAAATAGAAATAGAAGGAAATTTTCTCAACCTAGAAAGGCTATCTGTGAAATAACCAGCTAACACCACACGTAATTGTGAAAGACTGGATGATTTCCTCCTAAAAAGTAGGACTAACACATGGATGTTTACTTGTGCCACTTCTATTTAACATTGTACTAGGTGTTCTAGCCATTGCCTTGAGGTAAAAGCAAAATAAAAGTCTTCCAGAATGGAAGGAAAAGAGTAAACTTTTCTTATCCAAAGACAGTGTGATCATCCATGTAGAAAATATAATGAAGTCTACCAAAAAACTATTAGTATCAATAAGTGAGATTAGTCAGGTGGAAGATATACAATTAACATGTTAAATTTTAGTTTTATATATTAGCAATAGTATTGGATATTAAAATTTTGAAACAATAATATCATTTACAACAACAAAAACATGTAAAGGACCTATGCACTGCAAACTCCAAAACATTGCTAAGAGAAATAACAGTAGACTTTACAAGTGGTGAGACACATCTGATTCATGGACTGGAGTAATACTCAGTACCATTAAGTCGGTATTCATCTCAAATTGATTCATGGATTCAAGGCAATCTTAGTCAAAATCTCCATACATGTTTTGTAAAAGTAACAGGCTTCTTCTAAAATTCACATGGAAATTCAAACAACTTAATATAGACAAATATAACTTTGAGAAGCAGAATGAAGTTGAAGGGCTAACATTAACTGCTTTCAAGGTTTATTATAAAGGTGCATTAATAAATACAGTGTGGTATTAGAGCACAAATAGATCAATGGAATGGAGTAGTTATTGCAGAAAGAGATCTGCACGTATGGACAACTGATTTTCAATAAAGTTACAAAAATAGAGAATGGATTGTCATTTCAGTAAGTAGTGGCTGGAACAGCTGAATACCCATATGCAAAAGCATGAACTTTCATTCCTCATTTACACCATAATAAAATGAATGCAAGAGAAATCATAGACCTAAATTTAATACATAAAACCATAAAATTTTTAGAAGAAACACGAGGAAAAATCTATATGATCCTGGGTTGAACAGTAATTTCTTAAATATTGATCATGTATCAGAGAAAATTATATTGGTAAGGAACAAGGCTAAACTCATTCTTCTATCAGTAACCTACTCCCACAGTAAGTAGCACACTCCTGAAATAATAACATTAATCCATTTGGGGGGACAGAGCCCTCAAGACGTAATCACCTCTTACAGTTTCCAATTCTCAACACTGTTCCATGTGGGATTAAGTTTTCAACACAGGAACTTTAACAATACATTCAAACCACAGTAAACCTGCACAGACTAGTGGGAAAGTCACCATGTAACATTTATAACACGATGTTGTTACGGCTATATAGAGGCAATTGGTTTTGCTAGGGACAGAGGATTGGATAAAACCGTAGAAAGGAGGTGAAATTAAAACTGTAGCTTGAATTGTATGTCAATACTTTCTTAAAAGGGAAGAAAAAGATTACTTCAGAAAGAAGTGTCTTCCCTTGAACAAAAGCAACCTCAAAAATAATGAAGTAGACCGGACGTGGTGGCTCATGCCCGTAATCCCAGAACTTTGGGAGGCTGAGGCAGGGAGATTACGAGGTCAGCAGTCCAAGACCAACCTGGCCAACATGGTGAAACCCTGTCCCTACCAAAAATACAAAAAATTAGCCGGGTGTAGTGGTGCACACCTGTAATCTCAGCTACCCAGGAGGCTGAGGATGGAGAATCGCTTGAACTCAGGAAGCAAGGGTTTCAATGAGCCAACATGGCAAAGTGCAAATGTTGCACCGTTTCACTCCAGCCTGGGCAACAGAGAAAGACTCCGTCTCAAAAAATAATAATAATAATAATGAAGTATAGACTCTAAAATTATGTCTTTTGAACTGCCCCCATAAACTTTTAAAGTGCTATTTCCAAGCCTTGTATTGACTACCATATTTTGAGCTTTTATATGTATTATCTCACTGTTTCTTGACATTAACTTGGCAAAATGAATATTATTTTTAATTTATAGATTAGAAAATACATATATCACTTTATGCTAAGGTACATTGTGATCTTAGAAGTTTATAGCAAGAAATATTTATTTCCTGCTCATATTTCAGGTCTACATTGTGGATCAACTATTACTGTGCTCAACATCTTCTCCTGTTTACTGGGATCAAAACTGAAGGAACATCCCTTACCTATGACATACCAATACCAACCTTGTAACAAAAGAAAGAACCAATAGTAGTGCCATAAAGTGTTCTTAGAGCTTCTCTTCTCATTATATTGGCTATATGTTACATGGCCAAATGTAATACAATGAAGGGATGTCTAATCCTTCCTCAGAGTGATGTACCATGAATCGTGCAGGCGTGGGAAGGGATATGTCATTCTCTCACTATGAGGACCTGCAAATATATTGAACCTCATGGAACTAAGACTTTAAAAAGTCGATGTAACTTGCAGGTCACATAACTGAGCCACACAGGCTGCGGTGCAGTGGCATGAACATGGCTCACCATAACCTCGAACTCCTGGCTCAAGTAATCCACCTGCCTCACACTCCTGAGTAGTCGGGACTATAGGCACACACTGTTATGCCTGGCTAATAATTTTAATCTATTTTTTTAGAGATGAGGCCTTGCTATATTTCCCAGGCTGTTCTTGAATTCATGGTCTCAAGTAATCTTCCCAGCTGAGCTCCTAAACGGTTGGTGTTACAGGCATGAGACACTATGGCCTAACAACAATGAATTCTGGGCAACAAAGCCCAGAATTTTACACTATACCAAGTTTCCCCTCTCAGGGTCTTGAAAACACAAGACTGATCATGATGAATCTTAATTGTAGGAAATGATCTTTGGAGGGAAGAGGGAATCTAAAGTGTATGTGGTTGTAGGAAAGAGAGAAAGAAGGATGCAGACATAGAGGTTCAGGGACAGAGACTAAGGAGATATGAACTGCAGAGAGATGCAGACAGTCATTGATAGCTTAGTCTTCCCTTATTCCGTAGTTATAGAAGAGGATAAATTCTGAATTTCCCTGTGAATTTATAATATGCCTTCCTGAATATGGAGAAAAATATTAATGAGAGTCTGAGAAGTCATGCAACACATCACTTGATGTTTATTAAGTATACTGTGATAAAGCACTAAACTAAGTTCTACAGAAAGACATCAATCAGGTCGGCCATGGTGGTTCATACTTTAATCCCATCACTTTGGGAGGCCAAGGGAGATGGATTATTTGAGGTCACGAGTTTGAGACCAGCCTGGCCAACATGGTGAAACCTAATTTTTACTAAAAAAATACAAAAATTAGTAGGGCAAGGTGGTATGCACCTATAATCCCAGCTACTCAGGAGGCCAAGGCAGGAGAATTGCTTGAACCTGGGAGGCAGAGGTTGCAGTGAGCCAAGATCGTGCTGCCGCACTCCAGCCTGGCCAATGGAGTGAGACTCCATCTCAAAAAAAGAAAAGAAAAGACAGACATCAATCAGACTGCAACACATTTGCAACAATATGAGAATGCATACAATCCAAACAATAAACGCTTAAGCCCTACAAGAGTAATTTCAGATGTGCTGCTAATTGGGAAGGTATCCCCAGTGCAAGTTAACCTCAGCTAATGTCAGTTTTTAACAAGAGTTTGCAAACACTGAATTCATGGCTCCTCTTCCTATTCTGCCATAAGAAGTTCTTGCCCCTCTGGGTTTACTTCCCTGAAGACCTTTAGTATACTAGTATTTCTGTATTAAAACTGAAGGAAAGGCAATACAGAGAAGCTGGTCCCCTTGCCTGGAGCTGTAACATCAATCAATGGAAGAGGGGAGACTTCAGTAGTCACTGAGTCCCAGGAATCCTCATCTGTCCTTGGAATGATTCTGACGGAATGTCACTTGCCCAAAGTCAATTTTCTTTGAGGTATTTCTTCTAAAATCTTTGTAAGTAAGTAATTGGAGGAGATTGTGGACAGCAAGAAAAGAAGATAATTATTTGGTATTCTACACATGACAGAACTAATTAATTCTCTGTTCTTTTTAAAGAAATGCTGTCACTTTAAGTCTGCACTTAAGCCATGTTTTAAGAAGCCAGTTGCAATGTGTATCTAGGGAAACCTGGCAAAAACTGTTTATAAATACATTTTATTTTACCTTATATAGAAGCTGTCAAATACCAGTTGGCAGAGGTCAAGAAACGGAAAATACATAAAAGATCAGATTGTAAGATTGTATAGTATGATTCTCAGCTTGAGCACAGCTGTGCCCACTGGTGAGAGTTAAGGTATCTCACAGCCATAGCTCGGGAACTACTGGGAAATCTATTTGCATGCAAGCCTAATGGGACTCCTAGGAAATCACTGAACCTGTATACATTGCTGGGATTCAGACATACTCACGTATTTCTGGAAAACTGAAAGGGCAGACAGAAGTGTTATCAGCAGGAGAAGAGTAGGAGGATAGGGAGTGCGCTGACAGCAAATATGTCCCCAAAAAGACAGCCAGTATTGACACTGGCTGAGAGAAAACACGATGGAACATGTACCCACATAAATGAAGCAAGGGGGCTATAATCATGAAATGAAGTGTCAGTTTCTCATGGCAGGGGCTGTCAGTGTCTGTTCCATTCACCGTCTGCCGTGGACGTTCCCATGCATGCCGACAGCTCATTGTGGATATCCTCGTGCATGGTTGACAGCCATTCAGAGCCTGTATGTCTCTGCTTTTCAGTCTTGGGGCTCTCTGCGAGTTTTGGGAGCTTGCTCAATGGTATAGGATAGCCCCAAAATGCTGGAGATTTAACACTCCCAGAAACACTCTTTAACAAGTGAGATACGAGAGTCATTGGATAAATACCTAAGCTTCCCGGACACCCAGCAGGACAGTTCTGAGGTGTATTCTAACCAACACTTCCGAGAGTGCCTAGTAAGATGGGACCACTCTTTCTCCACATCCATCGTGTTTAATGCACCTTTGTTGGTGTCTCCTCCTCTCTCTCTTTCTCCACTCCTCTACTTTTCTTCCTGCAAACACTTCACAAATAAACCACCTGCTCCCAAGTTCTTGCCCCTGAGTCTGGCTTTTGAGGAATCTACACTAGGTTACTAACTGAACTCAGTGTCTCATTGGGCCTAAATAACTCAACTTTTGAATTCCATTAAAAGTGTACTACAAGGAGTAAAAAGACTTTATCTCCCACTCTGCCAGAGTATCTCAAATCTCTGGCACCATGAAGATTCAAGGTGGTCACCAACAAAGAAATGCACACCTGGTAGGTAAGTGAGAGAGAACAGCCTTTGCCAGAAGTTTCCAAACAGTACTGAGGTAAAATACAAGCTAAAGAGCAGAGGCAGCCCTCACTACCCTCTTGGGTGACAGGTGCCCCTTAAAGAGATCCCCCGAGGGATGTGAATCACTGAAGGGTAGTGGCAGCTAAGGTCCCAGAGGAGGCGAGACATAAAGGGGAAGGTGAATGTAAGTTTGTTTACTCATATGTTGCTTAGATAGTGAATATTTTGAAATTATAAATAGTAATTGGGAAAAGTAAAATCTGACACAGATATGAAAATATTCTCTATCTTGTTATTGATCAAGGAATAATGGTTATTTCTTCCTTGCTGGCAGGTTTTAGGACATGAGTGTGGAGCAGGTCACAGGCTGCAAAACACAGAGAGCTAAAGAGAGAATGAGAAATAATGAAGAACAACCCAAATAGTGAGCCGAAGAAGAGAAGAGTCACTGAGAGTAATTCCAAAACTGAGTTCTTGGTGGAGGATTATCTCCAAAGTTAAGGTGAGAAATAGATGCAAGAGATGACAGAGGAATCAATGTAATAATTAAAATGCCTAAAAAGTATTAAGGTGAGCTACCAATATGTAAATCTAAATTTCCAATTTTGAAGGAAATGTTGCATTTAGAAATTGTTGAATTTTGCTTAGCAGGGATCCAAAAGCCATAAAGGAGATAATCGTGTTTCGCTATATCAAATACAAACATTCGCCTGGAGGCTGAGGCAGGAGAAATGCTTGAACCCAGGAGGCAGAGGTTTCAGTGAGCCAAGATCATGCCATCGCACTCCAGCCTGGGTGACAGAGTGAGACTTTGTCTCAAAACAAGCAAACAAACAAAAAATTGTAGGCTTTTTTGTTTACAAAAAAACTTACACAAAAACGAAAAAGAAATTATTTGAATGCCTAAAGTAGTTAATTTATGAAGAGCTTTTGCAAACCAATAAGCAGAAGATAAGAAAATGAATTTTAAAATGTATCTTAGGATCCCACTGGATAGTTCACAGAAGAAACCCTCGTGTCAATAAATATAAAAACGAGATCTTTCCCTCGATGGCCTTCTATGCCTCTGCATGTCAGTGCTGCTTTAGCAAGGACTCTGGCCTGGGCTGTCAATCATTAGGTTCCCTTTAATGGTTTCCTCAGGCCCTTCTTGTAAGAGGAAGATGCTTAAGAAATTCTACTCTTCCTGGACCAGGATCAGGGTGAAAGAGACACAAGACGAGCACAGCTTTCTACTTCTAAGGTTGACAGTATCTTATGACGCAACTCCAGTTACTTCATTAGCAGTCTATTTTCTCTACCTTACTTAAAATGCTACTCGTGCTTGCATCAAAACATCATTTCTATTATATATTCAAATCTTACTCTTACCTTATAAATTGCCCTATTCTAGCATCAAGAAGGTGTTTAGGGAAGAAAACCCCACCCCACCAAAATTCCTAGAATGCTACAAATTTTAATAAATGTATATTTCAATGTTATGAGATACAGAGTTATAAATCAACTTAAGCCAGCAGTTATTTTTTATTTACCATTAACTTTTACTTTTTACCAACAAAGTTTAGTTTCCATACAGACTGTCTAAAAAATGCCAATCCGACCCATATTTCAATAGTCGTAGTGGGAAAAGTTGTCAATTAGCAATAATTGGACCTCAGATAGAACTCGTTGGTCATAATACTGCCACTGAGCAAAGCTAAAGAGGTTTATTTTGTTTGGATTTATTTTTCCATTGTGTATGGTTTGCACGTTTGTTTCCTCCAAAACTCATGTTGAAATGTAATTCCCAATGTGATAGTGTTGAGAGATGTGGCCTGTTTAAGAGGCACTTGGGCCATGAGGGCTCTGCCCTCATGAATGAATTAATCCATTCACAGATAATGGGTTATCAAGTAATGAGACTGGTAACTTTATAAGAAGAAGAGGGATCTGAGCTAGCGTGTTAGCACACTCGTTCCCCTCACCGTGCGATGCCCTGTGCCACCTCAGTACTCTGCAGAGTTCCCACCAGCAAGAAGGCTCTTACTGTGCCCCAGTGACAATGGACTTGCAGCCTCCACTGTAAGAAATAAATTTTCTTTCTTAGAAGACTGGCTAAGATGCTAATACAGATGTGAATTTGTGGGCAAACATATGCAATTTAACTTGAACTGAGATCTTTCCTCTACATCTTGATAATGAGCTTAGTAATAACCCAAGTCTCCTCCAGACCAAACCTTAGACCTCAAAATCCAAACAACAAACAATGGCACAAGGAGAGAATCACTCGACAAGCAAATGCATTTCGCAATAATGAATACTCTGTGATATACAATTGAACAAAAAGAGGGATTCAATCAGAAGTAATATGCTCAAGGCTTGGAATTATTAGCTACTTCATTCATTGTATGAAAAGGGTTACCTCTGTGGCCACAAACAAATTCCAAAGCCTCTGAGATTCTTTTCTTCTTGAAAGATAGATAGTACTAGAATTCTACTCTACTGATTTCCAACTCTTTAAAAGAATTCTCTAAGTAAAGATATAGACAGAGGGACTTATGCAAAAAGGGATGATTAGATTTACCTACTGTATTCTCTCCCTACCATTCTAAAAAAGGTTTGCTACAGGTTGTCAAATATATACACAGGCTATACGTTTATAGTACATATCAGAACTAGAAGGAAGTAGCTTACCTGATCTAGAAGACATGGAAGAAGTTGGGAAAATTGCTCCACTAGACTCTATCTTTCTAGGGTGCTGGACCTTGACCAACATTATCTCATCCCTGAGCAACTTAAGATAATTTATGCTTAATGGCTTTGGCTCTTTCTTTTTGTGTCTTTGAAAATAGAAGAAAAAATACACCCAAGATAGAGTCCATGAAAAATTGAAATTAATGCATGGTTATTGGCCTACATATGGCCCAGGTCTATTTAGTACAAACTTGTAAATATCTTCACTGATTCTTAGGAAACCCTCAGCTTTGGTTCCACTGCTCTGACTTTTCTGTGCCATTTTAATTGTTCCAATAAGATGCTGCACAGTGAACAGCCAAGCACTGATAAACCAGCAATTTGCCAATCTGACTGTTATAACCAAACAAGAAATGCAGACATATTCCCTACTCAAAACAGAAAAAAAAATTGTTTCTTATAAATAATGTTGTAAGAACAAAAAACAGACCAAGACATTTTTATTTCGTTATTATTATTGATAACCTTGTTATTATCATGATTGATCTATTTGATGTGACAGACAGATGGAGTTATTGCAGGACGGTTCTCCAGCTGGCCTTGGTCTTAAGCAGTTCTCCTCCCTTTCTCACCTGTGGTTCTCAATAATAAATGTAAAATTTTCTGAAAATGCAACACCCTGAAATGGGGGTGGGACTGACCAGAATAGCCCAGGCTCTGTTCCAGTAGCCCCTAGAAACAGGATGTTCTTCACTGATTTAATTCATGTAACCCTCAGTTTATAAAACCTAGGTCAGACTGATTTCTGGGGTATCTCAGCTGCAATGCAAGTGAGGTCCAAGCAAATGAGAATCCCTCTACCGTGGGCAGCTTTTCTGAGCCTTGGGGGACATGCTCAGAGTGAATCCAAGGCTTTTGCCACCCATGTTTTCCATATGTTAGTAATAACTTGCATTATGTAACTTGTGGCGTGTGTGGGCATTCTGTCTCACCAGACTCAGACAAGTTGGTAAACAGCGCACAGTGAGCCTGGTTTACAGACGTGTGCTAAAGTATGCTCCTATGACTGTAATTTTGTCAATTTCTTCTTGAATTTTTAATATCTTCAGTTATATATATTGTATAGATTTTATTTAATGATTCAACATTTACAGCTGTGATATTTTCACTGTGGAAATTTAATCTTTGTCAATACTTTAAAACATCTTTCTCTTGTGTGATGATTTTTGTGTTGTGTTTTCTAATCTTAACAGGGATAAGCCACTATGTTTTAGTTGGCATTTGTCTGACATATCTTCCACTCATTTCTTTGGTTTTTTTATCCTTTCAATTAATGAAGAAGTAAACAAATCAAACTAGTGAGCCAAAACAAGTCTCCCTTTTTGTGACTGAACAGAGAGAGAAAAATACCTTTTATTGGACTGAGGGGATACATTTGGTGAGAAGGGACAGAATCAGGCTAGTGGGGCCACAGGAAGCTCTCTGCTGTGTTGAGTGCTGTGCTTACAGTTATTGAAATCGTGAACAGTCATCGAATAACTGTGATCTTGGAGATTCCACTCTGTGTCTCAGGCCTATCTTGTCTATAACATCAAGATGATGACAATACATAATCTCAAGAATGGTTGTGAGGATTAAGAAGGTTAATGCAAGTAAAATGCTTAGACCAACTCCTGATACATCACCAGCATTCACAAAAATGTGAGGTAGTATCATTATTTCTAATGTTACTTGTGTCACAATCTTTGCTCCATTCCAATTGTTTCCCAATTTTCCTTCAGCAATGGAACCTTTCATTGGACATTTAGGGGTATTGGTGATAGGTTAAAGTTGCAGTTGTCAGTAGGAATGTGAACTCATTAAACTGTGCTTACTGTTTTGGTCTTATAAGTTTTAACTCGGTAGAAAATGCTGCACTCAAGGATCTAGAACCAGAAATACCATTTGACTCAGCAATCCCATTACTGGGTATATACCCAAAGGATTGTAAATTATTCTACTATAAAGACACATGCACACATATGTTTACTATGGCACTGTTCACAATATCAAAGACTTGGAACCAATCCAAATGCCCATCAATGATAAACTAGACAAAGAAAACATGGCACATACACACCATGGAATACTACGCAGCCATAAAATGGATGAGTTCGTGTCCTTTGCAGGGACTTGGAGGAAGCTGGAAACCATCATTCTCAGCAAACTAACACAGGAACAGAAAACCAAACACCGCACGTTCTCACTCATAATTGGGGGTTAAACAATGAGAACACATGGACAGAGGGAAGGGAACATCACACACCAGGTCCTGTCAGGGGGTGAGGGGCTAAGGGAGGGATAGCATTAGGAGAAATACCTAATATAGGTGACAGGTTGATGGGTGCAGCAAACCACCATGGCACGTGCATACATATGTAACAAACATGCACATTCTAAACACGTACCCCAGAACTTAAAGTATAATAATGTTTTTAAAAGTGATATGAAAAAGTATAAATGCTATAATAAAAAAAAGAAAAGAAAATGTTCCACTTGGCTTGATCATTTTTCCCCACAATATAAAAAAGTATATGGAAATAGATTATCTTAGACCTCCTCAAGCCTCCCTTACCAAGACAAAATGTGTAACCAGGTTTCTATAGTCTTTCTGAAGCATTCTACAAACTCTTTAAAATAAAAAATTCAAGGGAGAAAAAACTCAAAAGGCAGTGCTCCAACTTTACACACTCTTCTACCCTTATTAATACCTGTTGCGTATGGAGTAGACGTTTTCCTATTATAAATTTGCCATAGTTTACTTATACGGCAGTCTATTCAACCTACTGGTTATTGATAAGATATTTAATGTATTCCTTGGTTTATTCTTTTATTTCCAAAAAAAAGAAAAAGTCACAGTGAATATCCTTGCAAATTTAAATGCACATTTTCTGTAGCATATGGTTTTAAAGTAGAATTCCAGGCCAAGAGTATGAGCACTTTAAATTTTGACAAATGTTGCCAAGTTGTATATCCCACCATTTACATTTCCAGCAATAGTGTGTAAGTACAGAACGCTGTTGCTCCCATACCCTTGCTCTCCGTATATTAGCGAGCCTTTTTATCTTTGCCAGCCTGATACTGGAAACAGTTTTTCATCATAATTTTAACTTACTTTTCCTTTATTAAAGAACGAGATTTGGCAGGGCGCAGCTGCTCACACCTCTAATCCCAGCACTTTGGGAGGCTGAGGCAGGAATATCACTTGAGCCCAAGAATTCGAGACCAGCCTGGGCAACATGGTGAAACCCTATCTCTACCAAAAAAAAAAAAAAGGCAAAAAATTAGCCAGGCATGGTGGCACATGACTGCAGTCCCAGCTTCTCAGGAGGCTGAGGTGGGAAGATTGCCTGAGCCTGGGAGGTCGAGACCGTAGTGAGCCATGTTTGCACCACTGTACTCCAGCCAGGTTGACGGAGCAAGATTCTCTCTGAAAGAAAAAAAAATGAGACTGGTGGCTGCATCTTCCACCATCATCTAACAGTTGTGTTAGTTAGATGGTGTACGCGAATATGTCAGTCTCTGCTTGGCTGTATGTTTTGAAACTGTGGTTGGCAACCTAAACCTTCATCTTTTCTTGCTTATCACAAAACTATTTTTTAAAAACCAAACTGCAGCTTTCTTAGCCTAATATTTTTTGTTTCTCTTATTTCATACTTTATAAACCAATTCAATAACATCTCTAAATTGCAGTGGTGGCAAAAGTTCTCAGGGAATTTTTACACATCTATTAATTTTCTTTTCTGTGAAAATATACTAAGAAAATGTAAAGAAAGAAATCCTTTTCTGCTTGCCTACAGCAATTTAAAGGCCACTGATGAATGGCTAGCTGGTAGTGCCAGGCTTCCAAAACAAGGAAAATAAAATGATTAGGTTCTGTATTTTAAATTAGGAATGTCTACTCTGAATATATAAGCAATCAGATAGCCATTTATGCAGAGGTAAGAGGAGCTGAAGATTAATTCATCGTATCAGGCATAAAAATGCAACTTTTCCCAAAGAATAAAATTTCCTCTTAAGAAGATTATAATATTTAAATTGCAGTATTTTCCATATTTTTTTTCTGCTCAGGGCTAAGTATAAACACACAGTCATATGTTTACACAAAGAAAGGAAAATGTATTTTTAGCCTGAAAACTGAATCACAAAATGCCAATAAATCTGAATATAGTTATCAATATGAATCATTTCTTACTGAGGTGAGTACTCCTTAAATGAGTTAATACTTCTATTTATAATCTAAAACACTTAAATTGTCTAAAAACTCTATTGTTGTATTTCATTGCTCTTTTACAGGATGTACAATGACAATATTTGAATCAATGAATGAGTTGTGCTGAACAATTTTATTGTTATGTTAAATGGTAAACATTTCTCCCAATGTCTCTGCTTCCTATATTCATATTCTTGTCTCTGTTAAAGATTCTGGTTTAATCTAATTTTTCCAAAATGACTTATCTTAATCTTTCACTGGAATTGCTAAAGAAATTAAGAAGAATTAAACACTCTGGAGCATACATCTGAAGACTGCAGTGCTAGATAAACCCTTATTAGTAAAGAGAATTAATAGTTCATCAAGCCATTAGTTTGACTACCATATTTACATATTGACAAAATGGAAAAGATGTATGACATAAGACAGAAGTGACAAGAATCCCCAAAAAGAAGTTCAAAAGAATAGCTTTTATTGAAGCACATCCTTACTCTATGAGAAATTTTTTCTGCAAAATGTATTGAAATATCTGACATGTTTGAGTTAATTTAGAGAAGATTTAAGAAACGGGTGGGGGAATATAGAAATAAGAGGTTTATTAGCAACCATGTCAGCAAAATGTACAGAAACGAAAAACTGTCCTAGTATACTACATAGTGTACCACAACTGAGAAATGAATGTTGATCTAATAAAAATTATGGTTTGATTATACTGGGCAAGTGAAAGATGGGAAGTCTGAATGGATATTATGGTAGCCTCCTCTTCACAGTGAAAAGTCAATAGTGTTTTAAACTCAAAGGTCAAGAAGAAGCAGTTTAAGCAAATTACTCAGATTAATAGAAATTAATGAAAAACAATTGTTAAAGGATTTGAAAGAGATTGCTTCTAGAAATCAGAAAGTGTGACACATGGGAGGACAGAGGCATGCTGCTTTTTGAAACAAGAGCTATTTATTCTAACTTGTGTTTATGTATAACTTTCATAGAAGTTACCAAGTTAAAAATAAAGATAAAGGTAATATAAGCTTTAACCTTTTTTCAAAGAGTACATAAGTAATTGAAATGTAATTTTCATAACCCTCCACCATTCTATGCCATAAGAAGTCATTATTAACTATCTGTGTGTGTGTGTGCGTGTGTGTGTGTGTGTGTGTGTGTGTCTGCCATAAACTGTTGATAAGAAGATTTACATGTTGTGGAGGAAGATGGATGTTGCATGAGTATTCTTCTATTGTTTGTTTACATTAGTCTATTGAAGATACTCAGTATCTTTACTTCAGGGGCCAGTGAGATTCTCCAGAGACAGTTCTTTTAATCTCCTGCTTGAAAATATCATAACATCTAGGAATTGGAGAGTCAACATAGAGCACATAAATCTTCACTTTCATTCTGCCTACAGTGAGGTCTTCTGCTCTGGAAGTGAGACCTTCCACAGGGAACAACCTGCCGGCATTGAGCAGAAGCAATGCTGGGCTGCACAGAGTAGAGGAGAGGCTTAGAGGACTAACTTTTCCTAAAAGACTTCAACCAAACTCCTTGTTTTCAGTTCACCTTCATCTCCACTTCCAGCAGTGTCCAGTGTCAGCAACTCTCAAGCCCTTTGGAGGTCTCCTGGGGTAAATCAGTTTGCTTCGAACTCGCGCTTTGCTTCCCGTGTCTGATTAGGACTTGGCTTTCTAGGATCTGCTAAGTCAATTACCACTCTTCTATTTGCTCTTCAGCTTCCAGCATTTCATTACTGATGCCTTCCCTTCCAATCTTTGTCCTTGCTTATTTATAATCTTAAAAAATACCTTTATTATCATTTTATTAACACCTAGTCAAATCACCATGTTTAACTTTCCAATTTACATTTTATAATTACTTCTAAAAAGCCTTTAAAAATTGACACTAAACTAGAGATGTCTGCTAATTTATTGTAACCCCAAAACACCAGATTTTCTAACAACAGAGATAGAGTCTTCTATTGAAAAACTAAATATAATTGGATGGCAGGCAATACAAACACACTTTAAAGTAATTTTGATCGAATTTTAAACTCTGCCTCTGTCCTGGAACTTAGGTAAACTAAGTTTAAACCGCCTGCTCTAATAAGTGTTGAATATTTGAATCCTAACTTTTGGTATCAGTATCCTGATGGTTCTCTTTCTGCTTTGAAGTAAACAAAAGATCCAAAAAATAAAACAAAACCTTGAACAACTGTGAGACCCATCTATGATTAAATCCTCATTGCATCCACTAAATCTGAAACACTTCAATTATTATATACCTGCAAGCTTATCCTCATAAATGATTAAGAGACTTAAATTTCAGTAAGAAATAAAGATGGTCATCTTCACAACTAAAAACCATACCTTCGGTTTCAACATTGTAACTTCTTTTTCAACATAGTAGAACAAATTTTGGAATATCCTGGTTTGAAAAGAATTCTTATCAAAGGTGATATATGTAGTGGTCCATGAATATTTATCACACCATTAGACGTCACTAAATGTCTGGAACATCAAAGCAGCAGCTTTCCCTTGTGACAGTTATCTGTGTCCACCAAGCAGTGACCTCTTACCAGTGGGTCATCACAACACAGCAGGGACTAGAGAGAAAAAACAGTCCCTGTTTGGCTTATGAAAGTACATATCAGGAAGGTCCACTTTAGGAGAGGTTGGTAATGAAAATCAAGGGATTTTCTCAGCATTTTTCATCAACTGATATTAAATTATATTGACTATTCATACAACTGTAAACATCAAGATTTATAACGAGTGCAAGCCACCACTGATAGAAGTAAAAAGACAATTCCCATGAAATATTCTCACTTGCCTAGATTAAGGTAAGTAAACATTCTTCAAGATTGTCTTAACAATAACAAAAAAGTTATGTGCTAGAATCTGTTGGGCTATATCCTCCCCTTATCATTTCAGGGATACAAAAATTTCTTGGGGAAGAAAATGGTTTGCACAATTTGGAATCACAGTCCAAAGTTATCTTGATAGTTAAATAACAGGCTAGTTCCAAGATTTCCCATGCTGCCCTCAAGGGCATTATATCACAAGGGCAAATATCTGGTGAAAGCAGTTTATGGAAAATTGGATTCTCATACTTTTGCTTACAGATGAATCACCAAGATTCTGGAATCAAAGAAACCTGTGTTCAAATCCTAGGCCTACCATCTACTTGCTGTGTGTATTTGGGTAACTCAGGTAATCTCATGTGTGTACAATTGAAAAGAAATATTTGAGGTCTTCTGATTATAAATGCCAGAAACCCGAGTAAAATTGGCTTAAAGCAAAGAAAGAAAGAAAGAATTAACATAATTTATTGGCTCTGCTCTGCTGTCCTCCGGGCTGACTTTGTTTACACGAGGGTTCTCCCCATGGAGAAGCAAAGATGGGCCCTTGCCGTTCCAGGTATGTGTATGCATAATACTAGACAGTTCAGTTAAAAAGCCCTGCGTCTCTCCCTCAAAAGTCACAGGAATCTCCAAAATGGATTCTGAATGGCTTTTCTTAAGTTCTGCCCACCTTGGAGACAATAACTTTGGATAGTAGAATTAGGTACAGATTGGTGAATTTGATCTATGTCAAAAGGAGATGAAGACACAATTATAGAATATACCACCAGAATTATTTAGATGGTTAGTTTCAGGAAGAAAAAGATGAAGGCAATTCAGAAAGCAGCAGATGTCCATGACATGGTCTGCTTACCCCTATTTTCTATTCATCATGACAGATATGTGATATAACTTTAGCAAAGTACCTGACACAATGACTCTCAGTAATTATGTTTAAGAAGCTCACTTACACAGGTAAATCATTAGGATGCAGACATTGCACCTATTTACTTAAACATTTGATTTTTGCCTTTTGCTCAGCAATATCTCAAACATTTAATCATATGTTGTATCTTTAATTTCTAAGTATATGATGAACATGATGAATTAAAGCTAGTAGTTGCAAATAAAATAATCCAAAGTTTTTCAAAAAGAAAGTCTGAAAACCTTAGCAATCAAGACACAGGTTGCAGGCAATACACCGAGGTGTTTAACAAGTCACAAACTGCCAAACAGCAGAAAACTGCCTGACTTAAGAATAGGAAGCTACATGGAAGCATCAGCTTTAACTTCCATTTGGACTGGCTGAGACAGTATCCATAAACAGCCACAGAAATGATTTCAGACTTGGATTTGATGTATTACAAAAATGTCTTGTAAAGTCCTGAAAATGAAATCTAGATGTCAAAATTGCTCTTCAAGCAAATATCTTAAGTTCCAAAAATTAGAGACTGATATTTTTCCTAGGTCACCACTACAATCGTAAAGGTTATCCATACATCCAATATTTTAACCCCGACACAGCTACTTGAGAGAGCCCCTCTTTGCTATTTATGAGACAATGTTTATCAATTAGTCAGAGTATGTGCTAGAAAACTGTGCTATAATTTAAGGGTGGACTTGAATCCACATTCATCTGCTAATGGGAAATGTGTGGATAGTTATGTTTTAATTGACTTAATTGATTGTCTATATGCTGCAGTCATCTGGGAAGAGATAGGGAAGAGAGGCATTTCTGATGGAATATTTTCACAAATGTCTGGTGAAAGCAGTTTATGGAAAATTGGCTTTTCATACTTCTGCTTACAGATGAATCAATAAAAATTATTTTAAAGAGAATTCTATAGATCTTTACACCTCTGAATTGGCTGCACTTCAATGCTGCTTTCAATATATAAAAGTCAAAATGACTTCACATTTGAGAATGCAGGGCTTTCTCTGTTCACAACTGTATCACTTGCTGGTTATGCTGTCCTATGCTCTTTGGGAAAATAATAGCATAAGCACTGCAAAATATGTAAACTGCTTATTTATGTATTTATATTTAAGCTGCTTTTAAGAACATGAATTCCATGTATTCAAACAAATTTTGACTTGATGCTGAAATGTAAGCAATGTGGTTTTTTAATTAAACAACTGTTTTTACTTTACTGGTTTTCATACTGCCAGCTTCCAAACATTGCTTTCAAAGCTGAAAGGGAATCTGCTATTAGCCTCGTTGTCAACACACTTCACTTTATGGAATGGGGGTGATTGTGGAGATGCTTTCCCAGACCCAAGATAACCACACTATCTTTTTGGGAAAAATCCTTTTCTTAGTTTTGCTGGATCCTGGGTTGCCTATGTGCTACTTTTAATCTTGGAAACTTCTTTAAAGCTTCATAGGTTGTAATAGAAGAATTTTCTTATGGAGCAGACATAGTTTAAATCTGGAAATTTTACATGTGATTAAACAAAAAAGAAATTTGTTTTGCTGATTTCCTGGGGTTGAGTGTTTTTAAGCATGATGATATTATTTACCAAAGATAAATACAGCCTTAGAACTCTGAAGGCCCTAAGAGCCCTTCAAGGGTGGAATGGATGGTATAGAAAGAGATTTATTAAAGGATGTAAATTTGCAGTTAAATAAGAGGATAAGATCTAGTGTTCTATAGCACTGTAGGATAACTATAGTTATTTATCCTATATAATTAACTATATATTATATAGACAGTTATATATAATATATAGTTTTGGTAACTACATATTATAGTTAATTATATAGGATATAGTTATATATAGTATAACTATATAATGTACAGTTATAGAGTCCTATATATTTTATTATATATGATAACTATATCTTATATAATCTGTATAACTGTATATTACATGGTTATCCTGTTAACCATGTAATATATAGTTACCTTATATAATAGGTAATTAATAACTAAAAGGAAGATATTGAATGCTCCCAACACAAAGAAATGATAAATGTTTGAGATGATGGATATGCTAATTACCCTGGTCTGGTCGTGATACCTTAAAAATATCCAGACATCACTATCTATTCCTTAAATATGTACAATTACTATAGGACCATTTAAAGTAAAATAAAAAATATAATGAGAAATAAAAGTAATAATGAATTGAATTGGCACCCCAAATGGGGAAAAACCTAAGTACATATATCATCAAGTACATATCAACAAGAAAAATTCAGTTTCTATTCTTTAGGTAGCTATATTGAATAATAAAATTCAGAATTATTCATCATTCATACAAAGTAAGTAAGGCAGCAAAGTGAAAAGTTATGTATTAGAAAACAGCCTTAGAGGAAGATGGAAGTTTCCAAATGGAAGATAACCTCGTGCGAGGTGAAAAACTTCATAATAGAAGAAAATCTCCAGATAGTAATTGATAATTCCATATGATGAACCTTCCTATTAGCTGCAGAAAATATAAGTAAACTTCTTTCTCACAAGTAGCTTATAATCTAACTAGAAACAAGCTATGTTGAAAGATGTAAAAGCAAAAATACCATAAACCTGATTACTAACAAAAAGTGCTATAAAAACTCATTGTTGAGTTTAAAAGTTTTAATTTGGGCTGCAAAGAAGTAGGATTTTGATAGAGAAATGTGTTGAAGATCCCCTGGGTAGGGAAAACTAAGCGAGCAAAGACATGGAGGAAAACAACATTAAAGGAATAGTGATTAGATAAGTTGTTTTGAATTAAAAGGTTTGTGTGGGAAAAGTAAATTAGCTCCAAAGGTTTATAAAAGGTAAATTGTATGAGCCCTCAAATGCAGAAGAAAGGGATTTAATCTCCAACTCGTGGGAGATTAAACTTAAAGAAGATTGATGGATGCAGGGTGAACTAAAAGAAGGAGAAGCTGAAGGCACAGGGAGTATAAACCAACCTTTGTGTGGCTGTTTCAGATTCAGTGCAATTGATTGATCTCACAGTGGATGGAGCTGGTGCAGTATCTATCAGAGGGAATGGAATAGAAGGGATGGATTCAGGAGACATGGCAAAGGAATGCCTGATTAGAGGAGAGGATATCAGACTTTCTGCGTCTAGATGGCTGGCAAGTGGTGATACAGCAGCAAAAAAAAAAAAAGTGGACATCAAAGGGATGCTTTTCTAGGGAAAAAAGAATACATTTAATTTTGAAAACAAATTTTATGAACTGATGTCCAGTGAGGAACCCAGAATCTGGGGCTGGAGAAATATACTTGGTGCCTTCCCTCACAGAGTTAATAGGTAAACTACAAATTAAGAAAAAGACCCCTAAGGGAGAGGGTATACGAAAGAAAACTGAACCTCAGGAATGCCCATTTCTCAGAACAGAAAGCTAGAGAAAGAGGAGGCAGCAGAAAGAAAGAAACTAGATAGACAAGAGGTGCGGAAACAGAAGCCAAAAGCTGAGAGTGTTTTCAGAAGGGCAGAGCTCTCCTCTGGATCCACCAAGTCCTCTTCAGTGAAGAGGCCACTTCTGCTCTCACAGTGTGGTAAGCGTAACAGGACAGACTGTCCAGCAGGGTCACCTCTGCCAGTGTCAGGACAGACCGTCCAGCAGGGTCACCTCTGCCAGTGTCAGGACAGACCGTCCAGCAGGATCACCTCTGCCAGGACCAGGACAGACCGTCCAGCAGGGTCACCTCTGCCAGTGTCAGGACAGACCATCCAGCAGGGTCACCTCTGCCAGGGCCAGGTGGGTCAATGCTTTCTTTGGGGGTGTTTTGTGCCCAACCGGCTGCTCAAGTTAAACCACAATCTCCCATTGTTTTTATCTGTAATAGCACCAGCATTTTGATCTCAAAAACGAAAAAGGAAAAACGAAAGAAGGAACCAAGAGAGAAAGAAAGGAGAGAGTATGAAGTAATATAAGATGCCATAGGAAGGTAAAGTAGTGAGGATTATCATAAAAACAACGTCTTCTGAGAGGTCAGAAACGACACCTGAAGCAGAAGACAAACACTGTATTCTTTAAGTAAAGCTGTTTTAATAGTTAAAATGTCGGCTATCTTCACTGTAATAAGGCAAAAAGAAGAAATCTGGGAATTTTCTACAGCCCGACACATTGAATTTAACTTTGCAGATTTCAGTAACTGTGAGGATGGCCTTTAATTTATACCAACAAATATGCATTCATAGTAGACTAGTGAGAAATGTTACATAGTTCTTGTAGCATCAGCCTTAAGTGGAAAGGGGGCATTACTCAATATTTAAAAGAAAGTTTTGTTTATTAATTTGAAAGCATAATAATAACCTGAGTGGCCAAAATTTTGCCCAGTGAAACCAAGCACCGAGACCTTCCTAACTGACTGAGCACACTTTTCTATTTTAACACATTCGATGACAATTTCTTGGGCTTGGAATTGAACTGTTTAATGTCTGTTTCCCTCATATTAGGCCCTATAATAATTAAAACTTCAATTTCTCTCTGAGGAATATTTAACTCCATCTTTCTCACTTTCTTCAAATAATAAATGTGGCTGCTACGTCAACCATAGATTGATAGAACTAAAATAAATCTCAGGATCATCAAGTCTTGATTCAGAATAAAAGATACTACCTAAACTAGTTTAATCAGAGAAATACATTCCAATAGTTTTAAAGATAACTGTAGGTTTTTAGAATCTGTTGGCTTCGCAATGAGCTACCAAGTAATTTGATACTATTTGGCCTCATCCCTGCAATTTTTTTTTTTTTGAGTCAGAGTCTTGCTCTCTCTTGAGTCAGAGTCTTGCTCTCTCTCTCTCTCTCTCTCTCTCTCTCTTTTTTTTTTGAGACAGAGTCTCACTCCGTCACCAGGCGCCAGGCTGGAGTGCAGTGGTGCGACCTCGGCTCACCGCAACCTTCACCTCCAGGGTTCAAGTGATTCTCCTGCCTCAGCCTCCCAACTAGCTGGAAGTACAGGTGTGTGCCACCAGGCCCAGCTAATTTTTGTATGTTTAGTAGAGATTGGGTTTCAGCATGTTGGCCAGGACGGTCTCCATCTCTTGACCTCGTGATCCACCCGCCTCGGCCTCCCAAAGTGCTGGGATGACAGCGTGAGCCACCGCGCCCGGCCTATCCCTGCGATTTTTCTAGTAACAGTTTCTATGTTTATAATAAAAGCACTGAGACGTTTCCCAAAACACAACTTTAAAAATATGAAATACATGTATTCACATATACAAAAGCAAACAAGAATAAATATGCCAGTTAGAATTGGATCTTGCTGAAGCAGTAGAGTTGTAAGAGAATAGCGCAGTGCCCTACACCAGCATCTTACTGTGCTCATATAAACTCTAGGAGTGCATGATACAGACAAGGCAGCTCTGACCCCAGGCTTCTTCCACCTTTTGTTTCTTTAATAGGGCCTCCATTTCCAAGGTCTCCACACGTTCCAAGATGACAGCATTAAATTACATTTGCCCGAATAAATGTGATTTCTAATATTCCACATTATAAATAACTCTGTCATGGATTCATTTACATGTACGCTTTTGTTTATATCTCTCATTTTTCCTCAGAATAAAGTTCTAGTGTCAAAATGTCATCCAGAAAGAATATAACAAATTATAACTTTACCAGCAATGTATAACAGTAGCTTTTTTGTCACCACATGCCCTTGACAAAATTGAGTATATCATTCTCTCAATTATTTGATAGGTGAAAAATTTTTTAATGATTTTAGTTTATACTTCTTGGGTCATAAGTGACCTTGAGCAAACTTTGTGACTACTGGCTACTCATATTTATTCTACTGCAAATTGTCCTGATACTCTAATAATTTGCTTGAAGCTGGAATGAGAAAATCATGTGAAAACACTTTGCATATTATCAGATGCTCTATAAATGCGAGAGGTGTGAGAGGTTGTGAGTGTTAGTGTCTTCTTCATAATGAGAATATCCTTCCTTTCTACTTTCAGGATCAGTGTTCAGATCAAGTGTAATGTTTATTGTATGTGACACTGCTAAGAAAACTTAACATACTTTATAGGTAGAAGGCATTATTGCTTCTGGAGGTATTCAAAACTTTCCTAATTCTTTGGCTACCTGTCACATATAAAAGATGGGAAAAAGCATGAAAGGAAGAAAGCAGGATTTTTTTTTACCTCATCACCTCACTCATGCACAGCTTTACATCGTCATGGGTTTGGGCATATGACAAAATTAAGCTTTTCTACTAAGTTCCCCCAAAATCACCATTAACAGGAGATAAAATAGATTTGAGGGAAAAAAAATCAACCAATTAAGGTTTGGAAAAGAAATGGAGCTACTTTCCAGACTTCTAAGGAAAAATTACTATGGGTTTTAAAACTCACCTCATCTTTCTTCTAAGAGAAAACAAAAGTTGTGATACAGGAATTCCCTTAAGTTACCTAAGTTGAAACACATTATTTGTTTTTCTCTTCACTTAGGATAGGAGATGTTCCTTTATACATTTCCCCATGCAAATCATTTATAGCCAAGGCTGCAACTAATCCATATGCTTTTTTCTCTCAACTAGCTACCTCCAACTATTCTCATTGCACACCAGATAACCCATATTCGCTTCAAACAAAAACTAAATTGGTCAATATTTTTCTGCAATTCAGAGTCCCTTAAGCAAACACATTATATACTAACCCTTTGCCAAGAACAGACATCTTTTTTGGTGCCAATCAACGTTTCAAATGCATATAATTTATGTTAACAGGATTTTCAGATTTGGAACACAGAGTGAAGAGGCAATGGCAATACCATCTTACTCCACCTAATTTCTAAATTTTAATATATTCTGATTATGCTGGTTATTTCAAAGTAGTATGAAGTATGTTTATTTAAATTATATGTGATTTTCTCAGAACTTGAATTAATCTATTGGACTTATGCAATTATTATTTTTATACATGGCTTATTTTTATATTACTTGATTTGTCATGGTTGCTGGTTATCCTGTGGGCTTGGTGAGAAATTAATGCAAAGGAAATTAGAAGGAAACAGGCATTTATAAAACAATCCCAATAATAAATGCACTTTACAGGAAATGATATGAATAAATGTTTCCAAAAATTAATATTCTTAAATAAATCATAATTATTTTTTTGGATAAGAGTCCAACATAATTCAGTTCTTGGCTACTAAAAGTTCGATGTCGCTGTCCAGGAGTGATGAAGTGTTTCCTAAATGGCTTTGGAACTATAGAATGCAGAGCACAGTATCCTGCAGTGAAGGGTGGTTCTTTATGCAGTTGAGAAAAATAAGCATAATGATTGAAGTGCCATCTATAGGAAATGTTAAAGTATGGTAAGAAACTTTGCAGAGTTGATTGATATGTAACCTTTGGATAATATATTTCTCATGCAAAATAAGCCTCTGGGCCTTAATTCTGAAATGATTAAAAACTTCTCATGCAATGTAAATTATGGACTATGATTCTGACCTCTTGGCTTTTTCTTTACATTGTCTAGACTCGGTTCAGCACAGTGACTGAGTATGATTAAACATCTGATGCATTAGTTACAATTTTTTCATGCTGAGGATGTGTTAACAACAGTGCTGTTGTTAACAGCTGTGATTGTTGTTTGTAATTATTTCTATTTTCCTCATAGGTGGTCTCTTTGCTGCTACAGCTTCTAAGCAATCATCTGAAATATTGACATCTTTTAAAGTTGTAATATGTAGGACTGAACCTCCTCCCACTTTATTCATCTTCATTAGGAAAAACAAAAAGCAAAACCCCACAAATTTTTAATGACTGCAAAATCAAATGTGTATTCCCTCAATCTGCTGTCATAGATGGAAAATGGAGAATGTTACTTATTACCTAGATGTTTAAATAAAATAAAAGTTTGATATTCAACTGAGGAAGGACTAAGGAAAGGATAGCATGTTATATCTTAACTGAAGATTCTGATTGGTAGTGGCTGCATTTGCTGTTAAAGATCATGAATCTATATTTAATTCTAGCAGATGGCAGGGTGCAGGACATGCTACCCCAAAATATTGTACCTTAGCATGTTGAATATTTTAAGTTGAAGGAATTTCAGAAATGGCTTGTGCAGGAAGGACTTTCTGGCCTTTCCCTGAAACGGGTCATAAGACACTCATATGAGAGGTACCTTTCCTGTATCTGGAGAAAAGGAGCATCCTTACAGCCAAAACAAGGGGACACGTGGAGGAATGTAAACAAAGAGGGCTGCAAGTTCTGCCCACTTTATAATTTCCCACATTCATATCCCCTTTGTCCTGTCATATCTCTTCACAACTCCCCACTCCTTATCAAACCTCTCATTGTAACACTCAGATTTAATCACTTCTTTGGGTCCTTTTTTATGAAGGCTCCTGCATCATGTAAAACTTATATGAAATAAATATGTATGCTTTTCTCTTTTTCATCCATCTTTTGTTACAGAGGCCCCAGCTGAGAACTCAGAAGAATCGATATTTTCCCCCTCCACTCTGAGGAGCAGTTAATTATTCATTTGTAATATCTACCTACCCTCAGTGCACAAGTGGTAATTCAAATCTACTCATTTGGGCTAAGAAATTCTAGACAGATCTGATTGGGATTAGAGGTATTATCTGTATAGTAAATTGCTTTTTTTTTTTTTTTTTT